>BPTQ01000006.1:330893577-331073850 GCA_019973895.1 Chrysanthemum seticuspe
CTAACTACTTTTCTCTAAACTTTTTGTTAGCACATAACGAGTTATCTTTAACAAAAACGTTATGTTGCTTCCAAAATAACTTTTAGTTAATAGTTAGTATTATATGCACAAATTGAGTCTAGAGCCACGAGATCATCAATAAATCTCATTAGGACACTTTCAATGAAGACTCTCTATTTCACACAATGTGGAAAGAGAGATTATATCTTGAGTCCTACGCATTATCCTAGTGGTATTGCCAGAACATCTGAGTGATGTGTTTACACATTCACAATGAAGATGGAAAGCCTTCTGGAGCCAACATCTAACAAGCTCCTGGTAGGTGGCATGTGAGATCTATTATATAGATCAACCATGTGACAACTGAACAGAAACAATGGGGCGATTCAATCTCTTGAATCAATCCTGGTTCAGGTTAGGGATTGACGGATACCTTTGAAAAACCGGTCTTTGTGCTTAACAACTCTTTTCTTTAGCACATCGACCGTGTACTCAACTTTTCAAATCAAAAGGTATTTTTATGATTGATAATTGATTTTCAATAAAACCTTCGTTGTATTGCAAAAACAATTTCTATTGAGCAATACACGATTGTTTTTCAAATCTCTTTTCATCAATCAGTGGACTTAAAATTCGCTGGTTCACTCACTCCGTGTTGTCTTCTTTGAGACGTTCCGGTTTGAGAACAGCTAGAACAGCTGCGAAACCCTGTCAAGGAGATTCTTAGGAATCCTACCTGATCACAGGCAGTACTTGTACTGATCAACGGGGAACCGTGGGCCATGTACCTCAATTCATCGAAAGTGATCAAAGACACTTTTGTGCGATTTGTTGCTAACTGTTATATGCAGGTACGCCCGATGTTTGCAGCTGATCAGAATGAAGCGGTCAATCCATTGCCGCATGCTCACTTAACACATTCAACTCAAAGAAATCATGACTAGTGCATCAATGACTCTGATATTTCACACCAAGCTTCTGCTACGCTGCTGCCAATATCATGAATCAACTAAAGCTTCTGCTACTCTGATGAGAAGATATCATGATCCAGAATGTGAGCATGTCGGTCCCAAAGTCACAACATCACAAAATACCAACATCACAAAGGATGTGTCAGAGATTGTTGATTGCTGATGATCTCCAAAGATGGCTCAAACTTATCATCACGTGGATCAGTAAAAGACCTCCACTTGGAATAACCAAACATGCAATATGAAGAATCAATGACTACGAGCTCAGGAGCAAAGGACTACATCAAGAATGCAAGATCAATTGTTAAATGTAAAATCTATTTGTATTCTATGTAATTTTGGTACATTATTGAGGTGACCTCCCTTAGGGGGAGATTGTTAGGAATTAGAAATTCCCGGTATTAAAGAGTCGGTCACCTCAAGTATATGTAATCGTTAGAAAGCTCGTAGTCGTAGTTCTTTTAAGTTAAGTAGTAATTTAGTTAAGTAACACCGTGGAGGACGGACGGGTCTTTACCCACTGTATGCCTGATCCACAGCCCATAGTGTGGCGATTTGTGTAAGACTATAAATACTCTCTACCTCCCAAGGTAGAGAGTTGGAGCTCATAATAAGATCTTTCACTTTCTCTCACTAAGTTCCCTAAACCTCTAACTTTCTCTCTCTAGAATTCCATCTATATGCTACTTTGTGTTATGGTTTGATGTGTATGTGAAAAGTTAATATCTTACATTTAGACACTCATCAATCCTCCACACTAAGATATTGCTAGTCCCTAGCAATGATTTGAGAAAAATTAATGGATTTCATCTCTTTACCAAAAGCCATTACTTCTGGAGTAGCCAAATGTTTCAGTTCAAGTAAGAACCTTGGTACACTGATAACCAAGTGATTTTGAGCAAACCACCAGCTTTCAACGGATTTGATTTGTCTTTACCAGAAGCCGTTTGCTTCTGGACTAGCCAACTCTTAGATAAATTATCAGTATTATCTTTGGTGAGCTGATTACCAATTATGGTTTTTCCACTGCCTTTACCACAAGCCATAAACTTGCGGGCTAGCCAACTCTTCACTTTTAAGGATATGGTGAGCTGAATACCATACAATTTTGGGCAAATTGTAAGCCGTCAATGGATTTGAGATATCTTTACCAAGAGCCGTTTGCTCCTGGATTAGCCAATCCTTATGTGGGTTAGACATGGTGGACTGATTACCATTTGTTGTGTTTAGTACATAGTACTTCCACTAAAAAAATTAATTTGGCCATTTTGGGGGAAAAATGGACTAAAAGGGTACATTTTACGATCAAAATTCGCCAGAATTTCCCCCCCACACTTAGAAATGAATATTGTCCTCAATATTCAAAGTACCGGCTGTTATGCCGAAACTTAGAACGTAAAAAATAACATTCTAGCTAAGTGTAGAAACACAACAATTATTCTCTTTTTTAATATTTACAATTTTCATTCATTTTTTAGATCTATATACAACATGTGGGGCATCTCCCCCACACTAGGGTGGTACACACGGGTGAAAACCCATGTAGCATGCTACTGTTTTTGATTACCGAGTCGCTAGCTTGACTCGACCCCGAATTAATTTGTTCGTGGGGAAGTAAGTGGAAGAAACAATCTACATCGGGCTTTCATTCAAGATGTTTGGATAAACATTGAAGTACGTGAAAGTTCCACACCGATGAGATATTCAGACATACAGACCCGGCTCACAAATGGTACATGGAAATGCCTGGGTCAAAGATAATGTCTTCATTCCCGAAGGAGTGAAGAACAGGAGAAGCTACGGGATAGGTGAAGAAGAGATAGAAAATCATGATAAACATCATGACTAACTCATCTTCATCCATAGGAGGATCCATAATTTCAGGATTATGAATCTCATCATTTAAGCTTATGTGATCAAGACAAATCTCGGGTGTGTCATGATCAAATTGGGAGTTATCACATTCCGGCGGAGATATGATATGAGTGAGTTCACCGGCGAACTCCTCGTGAAGAGAATCAATCACAAGATGTAAATCTGTGGATTCTTGTTCCACTGTAGACTCATCACTATCCTCAATCTGAGTATCAAAGAGTGGATTCTCAGAAATTAAAGTGAATTCAGAGTCGAATTCAAATAGAGGGTTAGTGAGAGTTGTTTTGAATGTTTCAGGAACAAAGTGATCAACATTCTCTATTGGACTGTTGGGATAAGAAGTGAGTGAACGATCATTATCAAGGAGACTTTCAGTTTCTCCTAGATCGGCTTCGAAATCAAAGAGTGGATTGATGTGAGTGAGTTCATTGGTGAACTCCTCAAGATGATGATCAGCATCAGACTGTGGGAGTGATGCCTCAACATACTCGATGTTTCCATGAGAAGTACAATCGTCGCTAACATCGGAGAAAGTTTCAAAATGATCTTTTGAACACTCAATAGGGGAGATAGAATCACACACATGATCAGAAGTTCCCTGTGACTCTCTCGGGATTGGGACAAGGTTCTCAACACTAGACTTTATGAATTCGTCCGATTCCTTTTCAGGAACAGTGTCAAGATGCTCGTCCCCCATAGTCAGAGAGTGAGTGGGAGCTTCGGGTGTGATAACAGTTGTTTGAGATGGAATCTCAACTGCTGGGATATCATCTGATGAACTTGATGAATCAAGTGTATCATCATCATCACTGTCATCAGGAATAAAACGAAATTGAGAGCTAGATCTGGCTGCTTTTTCTTTTGCAATTGATTCCCTAACAGATTTCTCAAAGGCAATTTGGGATTTTATTTTAGCAGCCTGATCTTCAGCTAGCAATTCTTCCATGGATTTCTCATGTGAATTTGGAATGACGGGACATTGTGGGAGTGGAGATTTGTCAAAACCGGAAGGTTGACATTGATAATCATCATGAGGACCCCCACAATATACACAAGAAATACTGGGAACATTATGAAATGCAGTTTTATTGAACTCCTCACCTCTTTTCACTAACTCCAGAAGCTCTAGATAAGTGTCTTGTTGGGTTTGTTGAGGAGTTTGAGTCATTTGGCACTGTGGAGGTTGGTCGTGATATGGATAGTCGTAATTGTTACAAGGAAATGGATTCCCTGTTTGACAATCAGAGCTGAAATGGGGACCTCCACAGTTCTCACAACAAAATGATTGTTGTGGGTGGTCATGTGAATAATATGGAATTTGGTCATTTCCAAAGTCCTGAGTGTTACCAGAGAACTGTTCGTAGACAAACGTGTTTCCGGATTGACACTCAAATCCTTGGTGAGGACCTCCACAAAATTCACAGCAGTTATGTTGATTATATGAAGATGTGTCGGGCTGTGGTGGGTAATTGGAAAAGTTTGAGGGGTCGTTAAATGAGTTCTGATTAGGATCATAATCAAATGAATTCCTCGAACCACAAAACAAACAACTCCCGTTACGGATATCATTACCACATTGTACACACGTACACCAACGACAGGGTGAACCATAAAGAGGCTCACCACAACCGACACAAGGAATAAATGATTCTATTTGAGAGTTATGAGAAGGAATCTGTTTATTCAAAGAATCAACAAAACCAACATGGTGATCTGAATGACTATCAAGTCTCGAAGAACATTTTGAAAAATCAGGAGGTGGGACAAGTGGTGTGCTCTGAGAGCTAGCAATTTCCACCACTTCCGTTATGGTCTCCGGTTCTGGTTCTTGAGAAACGTGAAGTTTAGAATCAATTCTAGACGGCTTAGGAGCACTTGAGGGATTAGATCTTTGGATAACCGTGGGTTGGACGTATTTATTACCTCCATTATCAGAGGGAAGTACCTGGTCCTTTGTCACCCCGGTTTCTCGTTCCATTTCCCTACGCAGAATTAATGGATCTTCACGAACAACACGAATTCTAGAAATTTGTGATAAAGTCTGAAGCTTTTCAGCTTCGTCCCAGAATTCGTCGTAGTCGAGAGATTCCATGAGAATAGAAGTTTAGAATCAAATGTATAGAGGGTAAAGGGATAAAGAATCAAAAAGGGTAGGAGGGTAAAGAGGAATATTTTTGGTATTTTTGAAAAACATGATGTAAAAACTAAGAATGAAAATCTTTTTGGGTTTTTGGATTATATAGATGGTATAAACAAGGAGTGATGTCAAATCACTAATCTGCTAAACGTAAGACTATTAGCACTGCTCCCCGGCAGCGGCGCCAAAATTTGATTGCGTGCCAAACAGTCAAGCTAAATCACTCAAGGCTGCCACTTGTGAATGGCAGACCGTAATCAGCTTAAAACTGCTCAAGCACGAATGCAATGAAGATCAGGAGAGTATAGTGTTTCCCCAGGTCGTTAAGTCCCAACGAGCTGTGCGAGAATAGTCAAACGTAAAGTGATCGAGAGGATTTGAACGGGAAAGGATAGTGGTTGATCTATACCTAAAGAGAAAGCCCATAAACTACAGGGGCTTAAATGCAAATTAAAGAAAGTTTAAAAAGATAAAAAAAATATTAAATAAACGCTATCACTATT
This sequence comes from Chrysanthemum seticuspe, assembly GCA_019973895.1. Classification (NCBI taxonomy): domain Eukaryota; kingdom Viridiplantae; phylum Streptophyta; class Magnoliopsida; order Asterales; family Asteraceae; genus Chrysanthemum; species Chrysanthemum seticuspe. Next base: position 330,899,064 of record BPTQ01000006.1, read on the forward strand.
TTTAAACTGATGTTTTTGTTTTTATGTTTTTATAAAACTGAATTAAAAACTACGTAACGTACAAATGAAAAAGTGAAACTAAATCAATATTAACCCTAAAAATATGAAAATGATATTTTTACAAACCTAATGATATAAGAAAATATTTAGAAAAAGAAAATTAATTTTACAACTATTTATCTAATTATTATTAATTAAAAACTAATTTTAACTATTTAATAATTACCTAAAATACAAAAAAAATAGGACATAAAGCTAGAAAAATAAAATTATGAATTGGAAAAATCTAAAATATCAAAATAGAATTTTCAAAACTATTTTTGTATTTTTTAGATTATTTTTCTATTTTCTATGAATTTTAAACTATTAAAAACTACTTAAATTATTTAAAAATACAATTTTAACTAAGAAAAATATGGAAAAATACTTTTTTGGCTTTTTATATTTATCTAAACTTAAGAAAATTGAAAAATTATTTTTTTGAACCTTTTCTTAATTTTTTTGTATTTAAAGCTAATTAAAAATGCTTAAAAACTAATTTAAATTAAGAAAAATAGCAAACAAGCTTGGAAAAATCTGAAAATTTCAGGAAAAGTCTAAAATAATATTAGGAAGCTATGAAAAATGGAAAAACAAGAGCTTATTTGGAGGAATTAGGAACTGATGTGCAAAGGCTTATTGAAATAAGCACTAGAATAAGCAAATGGACACCAAAAGCTACCAAACTGATATGGAAGCTACAATAAGCTAAAATTGACCAAATACAACTGAAATCAACAAGCTCTAACCACTGGATGGCAAGCTTGATCAGATTGATGATATGAGATTTAAGCTAAAGACAGGTTCTAGGGGGGCTACTTCAAGCCAAGAAATAAGCACTAAAATAAGCTGGAAACAGGAAAACAGGAATTGGAACCTAAACTAGACCTGGTTGAGAATGTCCAAACCAAATACTAGACCTTGGTGAGCCAAGGTGAGCCCTGCACAAGCTCTGCAAGACCTGCTCAAGCCATGTGCAGTCAACAGTGCCCTGCACAGGGCACATAAGCCCTCATTGACAAGGCTTATTGAGACTTCTAAAAATTTGATAAAATTCAACTAAAATGACAATAAGAAAGGGGACCAGCTGAACTTTTAAAGGCTACAAGTTTCATTTAGATTGACCCAAGAATGAGCCTACTAAAAATCTGTCTATCTTGACCAAAACTGAGCATTATGCATTTTGACTTTTTAAGCAAATCTGAAAGTTTGACTAATTTGGGCTTTGATTCCAATTTCTCAACTGAATATGATGTTACTAGATAAAATGAAGCTATTTCAAGCTTTGTTTATGAATTTGGAACACAAAACAAGAACTTGATCTCTAAAAATCATAACAGTGAAGGTATAAGAACAGGTCAAATGAAATTTTGACTAATGAGCTTTCAGGCACAAAGGAATGACTCAAGTGAGTTCATATGAGTCATACAAACTTACAACACCAAGTCCTAACTACTGCACTATCCTCTAATACAGTTTATATGCTCAATCCAAACACCCCTTAAATCCAACTGATATGTAAATTACACTAGGCTAGCTACTGATCAAACTTGTACCAATGACCAAACTGAGTATAAATTACCTAGTTACAACTAATTGAACACATAAAAACCAATTGTGGCCACAGATACACATACAACCATAAACTGCAATTTTGACTTGAAAATTGAAAACTTGGAAACTTACTCACATGAGCCCAGCTGGTGTGCAGATTAAAACCAACCCAATATCAATATACTACTAATCTATTTTAACCCATCCAACACTGCATCAACCCAATTTCATCACCATTTCCATTCTTGGCCATTTTTTTGACTTTTGTTGACCATGAAGCAAAGTTAATTGAAACTGACTTACAAGCTTATCAAAATCTAAAGTGAGCTGAAATAAGCTTGTTTAAACTTAAAAAGATTCCAATAGGAGCTTATAAATAAGAGAATGAAACTGAGATTTTCAACAGTAAACCATAAACATGAAACTTTAGCACAACTGAAATTAACACTTGAAAAAGGTCTTAATACACTATAATAACTTACTTTAATACAATTTAACTTAAAATTACAACATTTGACTTAAACTAAAACAGTTTATTAAAAAACGACATTAAAGATGAAAAATAAAACTAGCTACTCCCTTTTGCTTCTTCCCTCTTCCTTTTTATAGCTCCAAAAGCTTCCACGTGTCCTCTAGATCCAATCCCACCACTTTATTGAGCCAATGGGTGAGCAGAGGCCATATTGGCCTTTACATGATTTTGGCGGGAAAGGTGCTTTTTGACCTCTGTTGACTTCTGAGCTAGCAACTAGGGGGGGTGGATTTGTAGGGGTTATGATGAGTGGTGAGAGATGTTGGGATAAGGAGTGGGTGATGGGAGAGGGGTTGCAGGGTTACAGACAAGTGGGGAAGAAGAAAACCTGTTGGGAGGGAAAAGGGAAAAGGGTTTGACTTGGTTTGACTAGGGGTTCAAAAAGGAAAGTGACAGGGGGTCCAAAATGTATAATGGCAGGGGTCCAATTCAGTTTTGACAAGGGTTTGGTTTTAAATACAAGGACTAAACTTGTATTTTCTGAATAGACCAAGGACCAAACCTGTAATTTTCCAAACTTGTTTCAAGGGACCAAAAATTGACAAGCTTTGAAAGTTTAGGGACCTATCTTGTCATTATTGAAAGTTAAGGGACCTAAGTTGTCATTTTTGAAAGTTAAAGGACCAAAGTTGTAAATTTGTAAATTTAAATCTCAAGGACCAGTTTTGACAACTTAAGAATCCCTAGGGACTTTAAAATGATATTTCTCTTTATTTGGTTTTACCAGGTACTGTTTTTGACAACTTTTGAAACTTGGGGGACTAAAACTGCCAATTATGCAAACTTGATACGTTTTTTCACCAGATTTTGACATTTTTGCATTTAAAACACATAAAACACTTATTTGTGATATTTTTATCATTTTGATGCATTTCTGAGTGTTTTCAGATGTTTTTGCAGTTTAAATAGTACAAAAATGATGAGTATTTAGACACTCATCAAGTACTTATAAAAGTAAATGAAAATAGTTGAGCATGTATCTCCCCCAAAGAGTTTGTAAAACAATTAATTAATAGAAAGTGGGGCTATGAAACTCACCTTAATAATGATATCACAACGTATAACGGAGTCGATGGATAAGCCTGGAAGTTTGAGTTATATATATACTTACCTTAAAATAGAATGCTTGAGTATTATGGAAAAATAAAATATTAACGGAGCTTCAACGTAGACTTTGCAATCTTTGAAAACCCACGACTATTAGAAGATTATAACAACGCCTTCTTGAGAACCCGAAGAAGAAAAGAAGATTATAACGACGTCTTTTTGGAGACTTGAAGATATTTGAAGATTATAACGACTTTTTCTTGAAAACTTCCAAGAACGAAGATCAAACGCTAGTTTTTTTCAAGAACACATGAATGTTCTTACAAGATCTATAAGAAATGCCTTAGGTTTAGGACTTTAGATGTTAAGAAGGGGTGGTGCAAGAAATTATGAAGGTTTATGCTTGGTATTTATAGGCTAGGGATTTTAGTTAACTATATATTGGGTTAAAAACGAACCATGGTTAAATTTACACATGTAATGATCTAAAGAAAGTATGCTTAGTATTTTGACACCAAGGTGATGACTCCCCCCCCCCCCTAATTTCGTTCATATAGAGATAAGATGACTTAGGTGGATAGTTTTGGTATTATCTTAAGTTTAGAGTAAGATTTGGTTCCGTTAAATGTTAACCGAAGCCATAAAACGTAAAACCGGGTATCGTAAAAATATGAAACTTGCAGGAATGATGAAACTCATCATTATACTCCATCTAAAAATATAAAATGGGTGATAAGTCTTATTGGGTGCAAAAACGCTGCTTAAAACTAGAAATACGGGTCAAAAACGCGTAATTCGCAGTTTATCAGAAAAGAACGAAATTTCAGGGAAATGACCGTGAATTTATTTAGAGTAGACTAAAATTAGTCTAAACGTGATATGAGATGTCAAACTTTGGTTTTCGTCGTACGCGGGATAACTTCACAGTTACTCGTGAGGTTTAAAAATTACGCGATTTAAGAAAAAGGTAGAACGTACAAGGTTAATTTCTTTATGGTCAAAGGAGGAGGGAAATATGTTTGACTTTTCCAAAAATACAAAAGTTTGTAATCATCTTAGGAAATACAGTGCAGGAATCGTTAAGTCTGGATGTAAGTAGAATCGTTTAAAACGTAAGTTTAGTTTCGTACTGCGCTGGGCTCATATGGTAACATAAAAATAAATCTTAAAAATTCTCAAATTAATCATGAGTGATCTAAAAATTTATTTGATGCGGGGAAAATTGTCGGAGTTGGTTTTCGATATGCGCGGGATGTTTAAATGGTGTACCGTCCAAAACGAAATTTTAAAACGATGTTTTCTTAATAACCTTTGCGAAAATGATCTAACGATTGTCGAACTCTCAGGTCATTACTAAAATAATTTATCCTACGAGAATGCGAAATAAAATTTTACGGGATAAATAGTGAAAAGTGAATAGTAACAGTGAATAGTAAAAATAAATAGTGACCCGAAAATGCGAATTGTTACAGTCTCTACCCCTTAAAAGGAACTTCGTCCCGAAGTTCTGTTGATGTTCACTACTTACAGTGTGCATAGTCTAAGGGATTAAGTCAAAGCTCAAGTATATGGGTTTCTTATCTACTTAGGTACGTTCTTGACTATCGCGACTATTGCCCGTTCTAAAGACATACTCTCTTATGGCTAGGTTTGATGAGGCAAACTTTCCCATTCTCGAGCAAAACCCTCAAAAGACTTTTAGGTAACCGATTTTTACTTAATCCCACAACTCATCAAACAAGAACTGTCATACGATTAGGCTAAATCGGTTTAAGTAACAACTTGTTTCTAGCTTGATCTTTGCAACTCATCAAACAAGAACTGTCACTCGGATCAAACTGGAAACAAGTGGTTTGAAGAAAATCTTTTGAAAATTTGGCTCGATTACGGAATTGCTTACACATATGAGACTACTACTCCCTTCATTGCATGATTCTTCCTAAATTAGACATAGGTGATCAGGCTATGTATAATTTAGGAGTAACTATGCAATGCTTGGACTAATCGACTCATATGATGTTTGGTGTTTCAGTCAGTTCATAGAAATCTCTCTTAGGTGCTAAAATTACGAAAAAGTCTAAAGTGTGCAAGGCGATAGGGAGGAAGGTAACGTATATAGTAGTTATAGTCTAGGCTCTAAATGCAACCAAGTTCTCTATAACCAATGCTCTGATACCAATCTGTAACACCCCCAAAATATCGCTGCGGAAGATTATGTCATTGGGGTGCTACTTCATAATACAAAGTACAAGTTATAGAAAACGACCTCTAAATGAGACGTTTTGACAAGTTACCATTCGATTAACGAAATCAGAGTTACAAACAATGAGGTCCCAAAGTATAATATATAAATGTTTTCAAAATGTTTCGAATGGTAAATACGAATGCATAAAGTCTTCAAAATATGTCGTGCGACTCTATGCTTCAAACTCTAGCTATCTCCTTAAGACCTGAGATAAACATGCTAAAAAGTGTCAACACAAAGGTTGGTGAGTTCATAGAGTTTGTTTTGAATAAGTTGAAAAGCCTTTAAAGAATGTTCACACAGCAAAAGCATTGTAAATCCACTCAGTTCCAAGTTCCGCCCATACAAAACTTGCAACCTGTGTGTTTACAACCCACTGCTAAAATATAGTATGTCAATCATGTATGCATGTATCATAGTAGTAAAAAGTATAAATGTCACCACAAGGGTCTTCCAACAACTTAATTTGGGATGTATCTAATTTAATAGCCTTCCAACAACTTAATTTGGGGCCACTAAATTAATGGTCATCCAACAACTTAATTTGGAGCCACTGAATTTCACGTACTTGGAGCCTCTTCCCAAAGATTAATGGTCATCCAACAACTTAATTTGGAGCCACTAAGTTAATGGTTATCCAACAACTTAATTTGGAGCCACTAAGTTGAATAACGCAATTAAGTATAATGCACTCAAGAATAACGCAAATAAGTTAAACACAATCATGTATAATGCAATCAAGAACAATGCAATCATGTATAACGCAATCAAATATAATGTATTGAGTATTTGTAAAAGTAAAAGAAAATAGTTGAGCATGTATCTCCCCCAAAGAGTTTGTAAAACAAGTATTAAAAGAGTAGGGGCTATGACTCACGGTAATCAGTAAAAGTTTAGAGTACTTATAAAAGTAAATGAAAATAGTTGAGTGTTGGGAATTATATTTGAGTTGATTATGACAAAATATGAAAGATGAAGGACTTATGAAGACAATTGATGAAGAAAGAAAGACAAGGGACTTACTTGTTAAAGAAGACTTTATTATTTAGTCCCTAGTAGTCAATTGTAACCCTAGACTCTCTAGTATATAAAGAGAGGCAGAGAATTAGATTTAGTGAGTGTTAAGATGTGAACACCAAAGGTGTGTGTGTGTGTAGGCGTTAGGGGAGAACGCCTAGGGTATTAGTTAGTCGATTAGTGTTTAGTATGGTAGAGATGTTTAGTCGATTAGTAGTTTAGAGATGATGACGAAGAACTTTGTTAATAATAACAAACGATGTTTTCTTATTCCGCTGTGCATTATAATCATTGTTATTATTGTCCCCTAGAGCTTATAAACGATCTTAACAATTGGTATCAGAGCGGGGAGCTCTTGATATAGGGATCTACATGGTTTTTCGATGAAGAAGGAAGAAAAATTTGTATCTAGAAAATTTTCGTAATGTTTCTGCAGGGCTGTTTTCAAACAGCGATAACTTTTTCTTGAACCGTTGGATCGAGCTAAAATTTTTTCTGGTGAATCTCACTATATCCATCTAACTTTTCACCAGAGGGATTGTGAATTGAAGCTCGCAATCAAAAGTTATTCAGTGTCGAAGTTTGCTGCAAAACTGAAAACAAAATTCCGTAAGGATACTACAGCACTGTTTTATAACGATCATAACTTTTTCGTTAACCGTTGGATCGGGACGAAATTTGAACTGGAGATTCTTGGTATATCAAGGAAGGTTGTGACCGGAGGGATCTTTTATTGGAGGTCTGCGTCGAAAGATATAAGGCGTCGAAGTTGGCTGCTGAAGGCGTTTTTCAAAAACGAATTTTAGGGTTTTCAAGTCATAAGGTTAATTGGAAGCTAGAGTTCATAAAAACCCTAGTATGCTACTATTTGTGGATTTATTCCTGCTGCTATTTTGATCGATTACACTTGAAGGGTTTAGGGTTTACTGTTGCTCGTTATTGTTTTTGAATCCGAAGGTACTGCTCGCTAAGGTACTGCTGCTCGCTAAGTTATTATGATTCGAGTAAAGGGTAACGAACAGAACGATTCTATTGTCATGAGGGTTTATTGAGCAGTGTTTTAGAATTTCTATCGTATGTTTCCACTGCTACATGGTTTACAAGGTTGAATGAGGGTTCATGGAGTCTATCAAACCCAAGCTGCTGTGGAGAATTCTTTTGGATCAACAAGGTTGAATGACGAAGTTTTTTTTTTTTAGCTTGGATATTGTACGAGCAGTAGGATTTACAAGATTCATGAGTATGCATGTGGTTTCTACTATTCCATATTTATTTAGTTGCGAGCAAAAAGGTTGGAGGCTACATGATTTTATTTTGAAGGTTTGTAACTGATGCTCGCTATCTTTTGTCAAAATACTGTTTATGTTCACAAAGTACTGCTCTGCGTTTTTCAACGTACTGCTCATGGGTCGGTGGTGACTACAAAGGCTAGTATGCATCTTTACTTGGTCAAGGTTTTAGAGTGTTTTTGGATCATGCTATTATGGATGGCATGGGAGGATCTTGATTGGCGACATGCTTTGATTTGATACTGGTCATTGTTGCTGCTGTGATGTTATTGGTGAGGTATATTCGTTATAAACCCTAAGATGAATAGACGAATTTGTTTAATACTGCTTGTGGGTATCGAGAGTTTGTATTGGTGCCACTATGAGAGGTTGAGTTAGTAAAGTTAATACTGATCTCGTATTGTGGTTAATACTGCTCGTTAAGAGATAGAAGTTGAGCTTTCGTTTGACGTATTTGGAGCTTTTACTTGGGTGTGAGATGGCAGTTGGATGTGTTAATGGTTTATTAGTTGTCATGAAAAGAATTCGATTAAATTGCTTGGTTCGTATTTAAAATTCTTACTCAGGTTGTTTTAAGCATGAATGATTGGGTAATTAATTTGTTAAAGCTATTATTGATTGGTGATACTTTGCTGCACTAATAACCTCATACTTTGTTATTGGTTGGTTGGTGATACTTGCTTTGATTATGGATTGCATGGAGGACAGTCTGCATGATATTATTGACCACATGAGTTTGATGTTAACTTGAATTGCAAATGCTTTGTGTGAAGACATTGCATGATATAATATTTTTTTTGGTCGGTTATTTATCATTTTCCTTATTACCACTATGGGTATTTGGGGCTTGGTAGATACTTGTTTGCAAGAAACTAAGAGGTGTGTATTAAGGTTGATTGGGCTGAGCTTGGTATATGGAGTATATGGGCTTGCAAGATATTCTGATTATTGAAGCTCAATTTGTTGGGATTTTGGAGCATGTCGTGATCATATTACATGCACAGAGGTTATTGGTTAACACACACACATGATTGGATCTCGGCTAGAACGTGATTGAATATTGGATAGAATATGGTTATTGATTTGAGGGAAAGTTGACACACATCCTTTGACAGATTTGGATTTTTAGTTGTCGGACGACACACATATGATGTTTTGAATTTTGAGTTTTTGGTTGTGACCTGATGTTTATGAATCAGGTTCAAGATAAAGAACTATTCTTCATGTTACTAATGCTTGATCACAAATGCTATTGTAGTCATCTTTATTTGTATTTTGGGTGTGTACTATGTTATTCATGGCTGGAACTACAACGTATTTGTGATCATGGTGGTTAGTTATTCAACAAGTTCTTATGGTTATTTACATGCATCATTCGAGGGGAAGGTTTTTTACTACTACTTGTTAGTATTTGTACTATTGGTTCAAATTTCTATTGCCTTAATTTCATTTTTAGTTGCGGAAAACTTCATGGAGGGTATCTTGAGGCATTGGAAAGATGGATTAGTCGTATGATATTGGTTCGTGGTTTTAAAGATCAAAGTTGCTTCTACTTAGCGTCTCCTAGTGGATTATGACAAAAAGGGGAAGAAGGCATTACATAGAAGATTTGCAACTTGAAGATCCTTGGTGATATTGCATGTTTAAGGGGACGTTCTTATCTTTCATTACATATTAACTTCAGAGGAAGTTCGTGCTTATTTGGTTTTGTCATTATCAACTAGGGGAAGATTGTTGGGAATTATATTTGAGTTGATTATGACAAAATATGAAAGATGAAGGACTTATGAAGACAATTGATGAAGAAAGAAAGACAAGGGACTTACTTGTTAAAGAAGACTTTATTATTTAGTCCCTAGTAGTCAATTGTAACCCTAGACTCTCTAGTATATAAAGAGAGGCAGGGAATTAGATTTAGTGAGTGTCAAGATGTGAACACCAAAGGTGTGTGTGTGTGTAGGCGTTAGGGGAGAACGCCTAGGGTATTAGTTAGTCGATTAGTGTTTAGTATGGTAGAGATGTTTAGTCGATTAGTAGTTTAGAGATGATGACGAAGAACTTTGTTAATAATAACAAACGATGTTTTCTTATTCCGCTGTGCATTATAATCATTGTTATTATTGTCCCCTAGAGCTTATAAACGATCTTAACAATAATTGGTATCAGAGAGGGGAGCTCTTGATATAGGGATTTTACAAGGTTTTTGGTTGTCGAAGAAAGTTGCTATTAAAAAAAAAGTACGATCGTTTTAAAGTCTTTATGGCATTCTCGGATTTTAGATCAAGATCAGATTTAATATAATCGCATTTAATGTGTCAACTTGAATCTGATGGGTACATAAAATTATTCTCGTACTAATTTATTTGTCATTGATTTGTTTTGTCGTCTACTGCGCAAGTGTTTTATTGGTAATACTGTTTGAGGATATTGTGCATATTGGTTCAATCAAGTGGATTTTGATGTAACATGGGCATGGGACCTACGAGTTTATTTACTGCTCCTTCACGCACGATATTGATTGGTCAAATTGAGATTAAGTTTTTATTCGAAAGTCATGGTCATGTGGGTTTCGATTCAATGAAGTGAGGTATATGGAGGTTATGGTGGACGTGCATTGTTGATTGGTTAGGCTTAGTTAATGGGACGGTGGTAATATAAACTCAAATCATGGCATGACATTTTTTGACTACTCATGGTATACTATTATTTTTGCATATCGAAGTTTTAATATTTATCTGGTAGGTGATGAATTCAATAATACTATCATGGGTCAGTGGTGTTTATAATCATACGAAGAAGTAAAATATAGGATTCAAAGTCGATTCTATATTATTTCTGTTGTGTGTCTTGCTACTGTTCGGGTTAACTTTATGATTGTTAAGGTTATGAAAAAGTGAAAACAAAAGAGGAGCATTGAACGCATATATTGGTCGTACGGTTTACATTATTACTGTTATTGAAACGATATGCTGCTACTTGTTGTTACTAGTGGTCTCGATATGGTTAGTACTGCTCAAGGTTTTTGCATGGCGAAATTTATTTGGATTGGCAGTCTAATGGTTTATTATGAGAAGATTTGGAATTAAGGGGGAAGTCGAGCATATTTATTGTTATGGTTTTTGGACGACACACACACAGGTTATTGTTCACACACACAAGGAGTTTGGTGATTTGTTCTTAAAGGATTTAAAAAAGGCTCGTATTTGATTCTTATGGATTAATTGATTACGAAGAAGGTTGAATATCATTTATTTGATGTTGTAGTTGAGTTTCACAGGTTTGTGTTCTTATCATATAGCTTGATGAATCTAGCAATGTGTGATTTTTCTTATGATGCTCTATGCACACATTGGCTATCACTTGAAGGAGTTACATTGTAATGCTCAGTGTCTCATACTAGTTGAGGATTCTTTTCAAGGGATTGCGGTCTACTTATATTTGGTTCGTATAAGTATGGAGTTCCGTGGATAGTACATATTTAAGACACAAGTTTGGGAAATTCTACTTCTTCATCAAGTTCGTTATACTCGGTTTTCTTCACAAGTAATCATTACATAAAGCTTACAGATTTGAAGAATCATTTGATATACATGCATCACTCAAGGGGAAGTGTTTGATTTTTACTATTGTTGATCATTATTACTACTGCTAGTTGGAGTTTCTACTGTTTTGGATCCATTTTTCTTATGATGCGTAATGGTGGGCGATTTGAAGCATTGGAAGTCTTAGATTGGAAGTATGATATTGGTTCGTGGTGGTCAAAATCATTATTTGCATACGTTCCCTATTTAGATAATAACAAAAAGGGGAAGAGATGTTTGAGTGGCGTGGCATGGATTAAGGGGAAGACAAAGGAAGACATACTTGTTTCATTCATGGTGAGATTTATTGATCTCAACTTCTGCTACTTCGTTTAGGGAAGTTCGTACAAGAATCGTATTTGTTTTGTCATCATCAAATAGGGAAAGATTGTTGGGTCTATTATAGATTTGATGATACAAAACAAGAAGAATGAAACATGAAGGACTAAAAGTGACAAGAAGGGAAACTACAAAAAGATGGAGGATTTGGAAGATTATAGAAGATATGCTTAAAAGAATATTTAGTTTACTAATTGTATTGTTTCCTAATTATATTATGATTCCTCTTGTAAACCCTAGATGTTTCTAGTATATAAAGAGACATAGGGTCATTAGTTTTAGTACGTACGTACAAGATGTAGACGTCTAAAGGTGTGTGTGTGTCCTAGGCGTATAGTCTTGTAAACACCTAGGTTATTAGTTTAGTTAGTAGACGTGCTCCTATAAACGTCTAAGATTAGTTAGTGTTTGTGATTGAAAAACCTTGTTCAATAACAAAGTATTGTTTTGATTATTCCGCTGCGTACCATGTTATTAGTCTTTGTTATTGATCCCTAGCTGAGCTTATAAACGATCTTATCATTGAGCATGTATCTCCCGCAAAGAGTTTGTAAAACAATTAAGTAATAGAAAGTGGGGCTACGAAACTCACCATAATAATGATATCACAACGTATAACGGAGTCGATGGATAAGCCTGGAAGTCTCTACGTATAACCTAGAATATGATGTCAACTCTTAGGTTCGGAATAATGCCTAAGAAAACATGAACGAGCCTATATATGCCATTATATTGATCATGACATAGTATTTGTATGTTTGTTTATAGAAATGGTTTTAGTTTGTATATCTCGTGCTACCGTTCGGGCCATCATAATTCAGAGGTCATGCAGTAAACGTTCGAGGAGCTAGGACACTTTAAATCGGAAATCCAACAACTCGTCGATCCGTTTACCCAAATGAACCCCTCACACGAAATTCCCTAGTGTTGTAGTGCCTAATACGTAAAACATGTATTCTAATTACTTGATTATATGTTTAAAAATTACGCTATTTAAGAAAAAGGTAGAACGTACAAGGTTAATTTCTTTATGGTCAAAGGAGGAGGGAAATATGTTTGACTTTTCCAAAAATACAAAAGTTTCTATTCATCTTAGAAAATACAGTGCAGGAATCGTTAAGTCTGGATGTAAGTAGAATCGTTTAAAAAGTAAGTTTAGTTTCGTACTGCGCTGGGCTTATTTGGTAACATAAAAATAAATCTTAAAAATTCTCAAATTAATCATGAGTGATCTAAAAATTTATCTGATGCGGGGAAAATTGTTGAAGTTGGTTTTCGATATGCGCGGGGATGTTTGATGGTGTACCGTCCAAAACAAAACTTTAAAACGATGTTTTCTTAATAACTTTTGCGAAAATGATCTAACGATTGTCGAACTCTCAGGTCATTACTAAAATAATTTATCCTACGAGAATGTGAAATAAAATTTTACGGGATGAATAGTGAAAAGTGAATAGTAACAGTGAAAAGTAAAAATAAATAGTGACCCGAAAATGCGAATTGTTACACCACATAGCCTACATCAAAGGCTTCAAAAGCCTCAAGGTTGCTCCCATCCCATGTCATGTGCCCAGAGCAACCACTGTCAAATATTCCTTTGTCCTTTAGCTCATCCTGTAGATTGCCCTGCACATGAGATTAAACAAGTTAGTTCCTTTTGGGGTCCCAAGTCAATACTGACTTGGGTCTGCCTTGTGCATCAACATAGTCAAATTTATTTAAGTTCATTGAGGCACTGTTGACATGTTCTAAGAGTCTTGTCTTTGGTTTCCATTGCCAACAAGCTGAGGCCTTTACAGCATAGAAATTGCTTCCAACCACTGTGTCAGTTATCACCTTAGGTACAGTTAAAACTTCTTTTGTCTCAGCAGTGGTGATATTCTGCTTAGCAGCGAAAATATTTTGCTTAGTAGTGGTTGGAATCCATTTAGGTGCAGCAGTGATTATTGATTTTGTTGTACCATTCCTCATTAGCATTGCTCTTGGAACCATGTTTTTATTAGGATTTTGATGATTTACCCTCCGCCATTGGTTCTAAACTGGTGGTTAGTTTTTATGACAGTTTCTCTATAGATGCTCAAAACTACCACACTTAAAACAAGCCTTTTTAACACACTTAAACTCATCTCCTAATCTGTTTGAGATTAAGCCATTAAAGTTTCTCTGATTACCCCTAGGTTTGTATTTTCTCATTTTTTTTCTCTAGGAATTTCATTGTACTCCACGACTTTATTAGAGATTTGTGCTCCAAATCTAGGCATACCAAAGTTAGCTTGTTTTGAATCAACAGTTTTAATATTTTCTAACTTATCAGACTGTGTTGACTCAAACCTATCTTCCTCAGAATCTGACTCCCAATCTTCAATGATTGAACCATCAGATGACTTATCAGACACAATCTTAGGTGACCCACACTTGCTATTCTTACCTACAAGTTTGTTAAATCTAAACTCATCACTAAAAGACAACTCAATACCAGGTGGTGCATGTTTCATCAACATGGGTGGTGGCACATCAGTGTAACCTATTCCAGCACCCTTTCTCATTAATTGACATCCAATAGACTTAGTAACTACTTCAGAAGCAAAACTAAGTTTCTCAAACCTAACTACATGTTTTTCTTTGTCATCTAGGGCCTCTTGTTTTATACTTTCAGCTTCCTCTAGTTTCTGTTTAAGCACTTTAATTTCTCTATCTCTAATGTCAATCTCTCCACCTAGTATGTTTATCTTATCCACATACTCAAATTCATACTTGATACAAAAATTAAGTTTCTCTTCTACATTTTGAAGACCAACTTTATAACCTAAGTTATCTAGTGCAAGTCTATCTACTTTTTTCCTAAGGCTCTCATTGATTGCTTTAAGAAATTCTAAGTTATCTTGATGAGATTTAAAAGAACAAGTAGAACTTTTTGAACGAGTAGATACCTCAGAATTTGAACCAGAAGATGATGAAGCATAGGCCATGAGTGCAAAGTTATGCACTTTGGAAGCTTCACTGGCAAGGAAAGCAGCATTTGGTCCTTCCTCAATTTGGTCACTCCAGTCAAAGTATCCTAGTCCATCTTGAGCTACCAAAGCTGAAGAAGGCTTTGCTTCTTCAGGAGCCTTCTTGAAGTTTTCTCCCATCCTCTTTGGAGCCATACACTCCCTTGCAAAGTGCCCCTTCTTTTTGCAATTGAAGCACTCCATCTTGCTTTTGTCAAACCCAGCCTTTCTTTGACCATCATACTTGATCTGTCTTCCGGTCCTCCTTAAAAGTCTCCTAGCTTGCAAGGTGAGCATTGCCATCTGCCACTGAAGATTGATTTCATCAAGATCATCAGGATCAATTTGATCCAAATCCTGATTGAACACTGTAACACTGGTTGTTAGATTAGATATAAAAGCACATATATCACCATCACTAATGTTGTCATAAGCAGTGGAAACATTAGTATTAGCAGTGGAAACTTCATATGTAGCAGTGGTAGTTTCCTGAGTGCTCTTGTTATTGGTAGACATAAAAGAAATGTTTTGTGTAGATGAGGATGAGCCAGCAATGTTCTTTTCAGACTCATAGACCTCAAGTTGTTGTAGAGATTGTCCAAAGTCATCTTTGTTTCTCCACACAACTGTATGCATAGCCCATTCAGGTGACAAACTTCTGATGAACTTGAGATTGATATCTTTTTGAGCAACTTTGCAGTCCACCAACTTCAGATGACTAATGAGCTTTTAAAGTCTGTTATAGGTTCCATCAAGACTTTCTCCACCGAGGGCAGTGAAGTTTTCAAGCTGATGCTTGAGCATATTCTTCCTTGATTTTCTGGTAGCATCATTACCAGCAAATATTTGTTCAATGGCATCCATTAACTCCTTAGCAGTCTCATACTCCTGGAAGTACAATGCATACTCATTAGGTATTCCTATACCGAGAATACTATGAGCCTTTATCTCTATTTTCCTTTGAGCCTTGTCAGTTTCACTAACAATTCCAACAGGTTTTCCATCAGGACCCTTAGTGGGTAAAGTATCAACCTTCACAATCACCTCCCAGATGTTGTAGTCAATCATGTGAATGTATTGCCTCATTCGCTTCTTCCAAACTTAATACTCTCCCTGCTTCAGCATGGGCACCTTAGAGGCAGTAACCATATGAGTTTCGTCAGACATCTTGAACTTAATGAATTAGAAAAAATCCGAGTAACACGACTTCTTCTTGATCATAGCTTCTAGATCACAAGCTCTGATACCACTTGTTGATCCCAGTTGAGCAAACGATCTAATATAAAAGCTGACTTAAACAATATAACTTGTTAAACACTACGCGTAATTTAATGTTTAACCTGAAGAAGAATAACAGTAATTATCACTAAACACCTCAATATATTATTATACGAATACTCTGAATAGTATTAGGGCTTTACAACCTTCAAGTGTATCGACTCTTAGGTATATCTAATACGTATATCTAACTCTAACCTAGGACCTCCTTTTATAGGCTAAGGAGTCCTATACAATCTACATTACGTATTCTACAAGATAAGTACACTTTCTATAAAATAAGACCTACTCAAGATATTCGAGAATATTACAAATCAAACCGACCTAACAATACTAGCAGTGCTTTGATACATTAGCCGTGGTTCCAGTCTTCTACTAGCAGTGGTCTATCTTGAGCAGTGGTTTCATCCTTTTAGCCGTGGTTTCATCAATGCTAGCAGTGGTTCCATACTTAGTGTCATTCCTGTTATCAGAACCAAAAACCTAACAAATTAATTACGCCGTAACTAAATCACTAGGTTCCGCCGTAATCCTTCGTATGCACATACTTATCCACTCCAAAATTATCTCTACGGCGTAACTAAATTGCCAAGTTAAAGCCGTAACCTTCACAAAAATAATTACGGTGTAATCGTAAGAGATGGTTACGTCGTATCCTTCAAAGCATCATACGTACGCCGTAATATTATTAAGTAGTTACGGCGTAATCTTCTCACAAAATACTCAGGCCATTGTAATGTGAGTTACGGCGTAGTCAAAAGTACCACTTACGCCGTAATCTATCTTTAGAACATCTTTTTAGCACAAGTTGGCCTTTTATCGCATCATTTCCCCTCCAACACCTCATTTATCCTGAAATACAAGTATGAGCGAAAATGAACGAATTAAGTACCATATTATTATAAATGAGGCCATAAACACGGGAATTTGATATATAAAATATCAAGCTAATTTGATTTTATCAGTAAGCAAAAAATACTATATCAGGTCTACTAGTTGTTAGATACATGAGGGACCTAATAATACTATGATATTTGGTAGGGTCAAATAGTTTCCCATGTAAATCAGCATCCAGTTTGTTGGTATGTGCCATTGGTGTATCATAGGTGTCACTGGTTTGAATTCCATGTTTTTTCAAAATTTCAAGAGCATATTTGGACTAGTTTAAGAAAATACCACGAGGTGATTGATGAACTTCAAGTCCTAAGAAGAATGTAAGTTCACCTATCTATGACATTTCAAAATTTGTTTTCATTAGTTTTGAAAAAGCTTCTGAGTTCTTTTTGTGGGTAGAACCAAAGATGATATCATCCACATAAATCTGAACAATTAAAATGTGTGCCCTATGATATTGAATAAACAGTGTTGGGTCGACCGATCCTTTGATAAAATTATGAGCAAGTAAGAAGGATGACAACTTATCATACCACGCCTGAGGGGCTTGTTTGAGACTGTAGAGAGCCTTTTCAGTTTTTAGACATGATTCGAGAACTCTGGATCAACGAATCCTTCCGGTTGGCGTACATACATTGTTTCCTTAAGTTGACCGTTGAGAAAAGCAATTTTAACATCCATCTGGTAGACGGTGATGTTCATGTGAGCCGTGAATGCCAAAAAAATCCATACAGCCTCAAGTCTATCAACTAGAGCAAATGATTCTTCAAAGTCGATACCCTCTTCCTGTTTATAACCCTTAGCCACCAGACGTGATTTTTTCCGAATAACCATACCTTCAACATCTAACTTATTTTTCAAAATCCATTTTAGACCAATGATGTAGTCCCCTGTCGGTCTTTCAACCAATTCCCATACTTCTAAACGTTTAAACTGGTTCAGCTCTACTTGCATGGATTCAATCCAGTTGTCATGATTCATTGCTTCCTTAATGTTTTTGGGTTCGGTTTGACTAATGGTGAGTGCATAAATGCAGTGTTCCCGTCAGTGTGAAGGCATTATCTGGTTACGACTGGTTGGGTTGGATTGCCAATAATATTCACAAGAGGATGTTCTTTGGTCCATCGATGTGTGGAAAGTTGATGTTGGTATACATTGTGCAGATTAGGAGGGTTCAGATGGCTGGTAGAAGATTCAGCAACATCTGGATTTGTCGGTTCTTCTGAGAAAGGGTTGAAAAACGCGTTACCATCGTAATTTGCGGGTGCAGGTACATTGAGATTAAGAAGATCATCAGTTGGGTCATTGTCATTAGAAGCGGTTTGTACAGCTGTTGGTGGAGATTCGACTGGGGGTGCATCAGCAACAGTTGTTGTTGTTTCAGGTGTATCAGGTGTAGGAATAATATCAGGTTTAGCAGCGGAAACAGTTGATACATCTTGAGCACGTTGATCAAGGTCTTTACTAAACAAAGGAGCAAACAACGTTTCCATCTGACGAAGAGTAAGCTCAAAGGTTTGATCAACTGATGATTAAGAGAAGTTGAGATGGTTATGTCCGGGTTCTAAGCTGTGTTGCTCAGAAGCCATTTCTATAAGCACATCAAAAATTAGCAATAATAATTTCTATAATCTCCTTTGTGCGATGATTATAGATCCGGTATCCCTTAGAGTTTTCACAGTATCCAATAAAGACTCCAATGTCAGCTTTAGCTTTGAGCTTTCCAAAGTCATCACGATCATTATTTGGATAACAAAGACCACCAAATACATGAAAGTGTTTTAAGTTCAGTTTTCTATTATGGATAATCTCAAAAGATGTTTTGTTGTGGCAGTTTGTTATCATCGAACGGTTCTGAGTATCGCATGCAGTTGAGACAGCTTCTGCCCATAAGTAATCTGGAAGTTTTGCATTTATTAACATTGTTCTTGCAACTTCCACTAGCGTACGGTTTCGTCTTTCGACAACTCCATTTTTTTCGGGTGTTCTTGCAATAGATGTCTGATGCTCAATTCCTACTTTCTCATAATATTCCCTAAGAGTTTGGTTTACAAATTCAGTTCCTCTGTCTGTTCTAATTTGTCTAACAGTGTTACGGAGCTGAACTTGAATTTTTGTAAGAAAGGTGATGATCGTTGGTGGAGCTTGATCTTTACTTCGTAGAAAATAAACCCAAGTCCATCTATAGTAGTCATCAACGATTACTAAAATGTAGCATTTTCCATTTATCGTTTGCACACGTACGGGCCACACAAATCCATGTGAAGAGGATGAAGAACATGCTGAGTGATATCTTCAATTTTCAAAGGAAAATGAGCACGAGTGCTTTTCCATTGTTCACAAGCGGAGCATAAGTGGTCTTTTGAATACCGAAACCTTGGAAGACCTTCAACCAGTTTGTGTCATGCAAGTTCAGTTATGGTTTTAAAGTTCAAATGTTAAAGTCTTTTATGCCACAACCATGATTTTGTAGATGTTGTTTTAGAAAGTAGACAAATGAGAGATAGGGCGACCATGTCTTGCATTGAGATTGTATAAAGTTTAGAAGAGCGGTTTCCAGACATTAAATCGTGTCCTTGCAGATCATGGATGAAACAAGGTTTCTCCGAAAAAGCAACTTCCAAATCTCCATCACAAAATTGACCTACTGAGAAGAGGTTGTGCCCAAGACCTTCAACATAATAAACTCGGCTAATTTCGATAATCCCATTGATGTAATCTCCTTAGCCCATGATAGCCGTGAAGTGATCATTTCCGAACCTGACAGTACCGATGAACTTTGTAAGAAGTTTTGATAAAAGTTTGAGATTGCCTGTCATGTGCCGGGAACATCCGCTATCAACAATCCAAAGAATGATCTGTATCACCTGAAATACACACAGACGACACAGGTGGAATAGAGGTAGAGGTGGAACCCGAAGAGTTAGTGGGTTCTGATTCGTGCTAAACCGTCAAGTTTTATCACACAAGCCAGCCACTTGTGAATGGCTGACCGTAACAAACTTAAAACAGTTCAAACACAGAATGCAATGAAGATCAGGGGAATATAGTGTTTCCCCGGGTCGTTATATCCCAGCGAGCTATGCGAAGAATCACCAAACGAATAGTGATCGAGAGATTTGAACAGAAAAGAGGTTTTGAATTATTATAACTACAGAAAAAGCAAACAAATTACAGGGGCTTAAAGGCAAATTAAAGGAAATTAAAAAGATAAAAAAATATTAAATAAACGCTATCACTATTTGCAAAATGATGTTTTTGATTTTATGTTTTTATAAAACTTAATTTAAAAACTACGTTACGTACAAAAGAAAAATATGAAACTTAAACAAGATTAATCCTAAAAATATGAAAATGATATTTTTACAAACCTAATGATAAAATAAAATTATTAGAAAAAGAAAATTATTTTTAAAACTATTTATCTAATTATTATTAATTAAAAACTATTTTTAACTATTTAATATTAGCCTAAAATACAAGAAAATATAAAATAAAGCTAGAAAAATGAAATTATGACTTGGAAAAATCTAAAATAACAAAAGAGAATTTTCAAAACTATTTTTGTATTTTTCTGATTATTTTTGTATTTTCTATGAATTAAAAACTATTTAAAACTACTTAAATTGCTTAAAAATACAATTTTAACTAAGAAAAATCTGGAAAAATATTTTTTGACTTTTTATATTTATCTTAACCTAAGAAAAATGAAAAATTATTTTTTTGAAACTTTTCTGAATTATTTGTATTAAATGCTAATTAAAAATGCTTAAAAACTAATTAAAATGAAGAAAAATACCAAACAGACCTAGAAAAATCTAAAAAATTCAAGATAAGTCTACAATAATATTCTAAAGCTGAGAAAAATATAAAAACAAGTGCTTGTGTACAAGAAAATGAAACTGCTATGCCAAGTGCTAGAGAATAAGCACTTGAAATAAGCCACAAGCCACAATTAAGCACTAAACTGATACAGAAGCTATAAACTGCTAAAAGTATCCAAATGCAACAATTTTCAACTAGCTTTAACCTCAGAATTGTAACTAGCACAGATTTGATGTTTTAAGTGAAATGCTAAAAACAGTTCTAGGGGCCTAAGTTTGGACTTAAGCACAAGATACAAAATAACCTGCAAATGAAAAACAGAAATTGGAGTCTAAACTAGACCTGGCCAAGAGTTAGTAAACCAAAAACCAGACCTTGGGAAGCTCTCTGATGAGCTCTGTGCAACCTCTGCACAAAACCTGTGCACACTTAGTTAATACTGAGTGTGTACAGGGCAAATAAGACCTTATTGACAAGCAGTTTTGAAGCTTTTAAAAAATTAACAAAAATCCACAAAAATGATGATAAGTAAAGAGACCAGCTGATGTTTTAAAACCCTAAGTTTCACTTGATAAGACTCAAAAATGAATTCAAGAAAATTCCTCTCAGTTGTCTCAAAACAGGTTTTTCATGATTTTGACTTTTTGAGCAGTTGAGAAAGGTTGACTTTGGTGAGATTTGAATCCAATTTGAGGACTGATTATGAAGTATTATGATGAAATAGAACTACTTCAAGCTTTATCTATGAACTTTAAACACAAAACAAGCTTTTGATTCTTTGAAAATCCAACAGTTAAGCTTATAAAACAGTTGATTGATGATTTTGACTATGAGAGAGTGCAGGCACAAAATTATGACAGATATGAGTTCAAATGAGCTTAACTAACCTAAAGCAACAAGTTTTAACTATTGCATAAGCCTCAAATACAGTTAAAGCAACTGATCCAAACACCCTTTTATCCTACTGATTTGCAAATTTAATTGATCCAAACACTGAACCAACTTGTTTTAATGATCAAACTAAGTTTATCTAACCTAAATACTACTTAATGAACAAATTAAAACTATTATAAACCACAAGAACAGATTTTGCAATAAACCTAGAAAATGACTTACAATTTGTCCTTAGCCACAATGGCTTGAAAACAGTGAACCAATGAACACAGTAACCACTACCCTATCTATATCAACCCAACTGCTTCTAAATCAACCCAAATCCATTTCTGCATCAACCATTTCCATTTCCTTCTCAATTTTTGCCCCAGATTGACTTTCATTGACCAATATCCAAAGTGACTTGAAACATAAATGTGAGCTTACAGAAAGCTATAATAAGCTAGTATAAGCTTGTTTGAGCTTATAAATAAGCTAATTGAAGCTTGGACATCAGATTATGAGTTTGAAATTTGCAACAGTGATCATGAACTATGAAATCTTAACACCAACTTGAATTAATACTTAAAAAGAGTTGCAATACACTAAAATACTTTTACTTGATACAATTAAACTGGAAATTACAACTAAGAATCTATTGAAGACTTTGGAATTAAAAAAATGACATACATTTTTAAAAATAACTAAGTGCTCTTTTTTCTTCCTTCTCTTTGCTTCTTTTTATACTCCAAACATCTTCTCTCTCTTCTCTAAACACTTCCCAGCAATAATATGGACCATTGGATGGCTTAGGATGATATTGGCCATTGGATGCATTTTGGCGCCAAAACTGTTTTAACAGCTGGGGGATTGATATCTTGGACAGGGAAGGGGCGCATGAAATGCTGCTTTGGAGGTTGTTGAGGAGGAGGGGACATGGAGTGGAGTAGGGTGGCTGGGGTTGGAGGTGTTGCAGACAAAATGGTCGGGGAAGACAGGAAAAAGGAGGCGGGGTGGTTTATTTTAAACGTTGTTAATTGGTTTGGATTGGATCGGGTAAAGGGGACTGGACCGGGTTTGGATTGGATTGGGCTTGGGATTGGGTTTGTATAATAACAAGGGTCCGTTTGGTTGTTTATTATCACAAGGACCATTCATGTAAATTATGCAAACTTGAGGACTGAATTTGCCAATCTTCCAAAGTTATTTCAAGGGTCACTTCTGTCAGGTTTCAATAGTACAAGGATCATAAAAGATATTTTCAAAACTCCAAGGACTATTTTTGCCAAATTTGAAACTTGAAGGACCAAACTTGTAATTTCTCAAAAATTTTGATATTTTTCACCAAAGGACTAATTATGACAAGTTATGATTTTAAAAGGACCTTTGGTGACTTTTCCATTGAAATAAGTGCTCAGGGACTATTTCTGACAACTTTTGAAACTTGGGGGACTGAAACTGCCAATTATGCAAACTTTGCTCGTTTTTTATCTGAATTTAAACATTTTGCATCTGAAACATATAAAATGCAATTTTGGAATATTTTTAGTATTTTGATGCATTTCTGAGCATTTTTAAGTGTTTTGCAGTTCAGATTTGACCAAAAATGATGAGTATTTACACACTCATCAATCCCTCACACTAAACTATTGCTAGTCCCTAGCAATATTTTGAGAAAAACTTAATGGATTTGAATCTCTTTACCAAAAGCCATTACTTCTGGAGTAGCCAAATGTTTCAGTTCAAGTAAGAACCATGGTACACCGATAACCATGTGATTTTGAGCAAACCACCAGCTTCCAACGGATTTGATTTGTCTTTACCAGAAGCCGTTTGCTTCTGGACTAGCCAACTCTTAGATAAATTATCAATATTATCTTTGGTGAGCTGATTACCAATTATGGTTTTTCCACTGCCTTTACCACAAGCCATAAACTTGCGGGCTAGCCAACTCTTCACTTTTAAGGATATGGTGAGCTGAATACCATACAATTTTGGGCAAATTGCAAGCCGTCAACGGATTTGAGATATCTTTACCAAGAGCCATTTGCTCCTGGATTAGCCAATCCTTTTGTTTATTAGACAAGGCGGACTGATAACCAAATGAGTAAGTGCAAAACACTTACTCCAAAAAAAAAATTTGGCCAAAAACGGGGGAATTAGGTGGTATAATTACATGATAAAATTCGTGAGAATTCCCCCCCACACTTAGAAATGAATATTGCCCTCAATATTCAAAGTACCGGCGGTTATGCCGAAACTAAGAACGTGAAAGGGAAATACTACGGCAATTTTTTTTTTTTTTTTTTTTTTTTTTTTTTTTTGAAACTTGCATATATACAGAACATGTGGGGCAACCCCCCCACACTAGGGTAGTACACACGGGTGAAAACCCATGTAGCATGCTACTGTTTTTGATTCCCAAGTCGCTAGCTTGACTCAACCCCGAATTCATTGGTTCATGGGGAAGTAAGTGGAAGAGACAATCTCCATCGGACTTTTATTCAAGATGTTTGGATAAACATTGAAGTACGTGAAAGTTCCACACCGATGAGATATAGAGAGATCCGGCTCAAGAATGATAAATGAAAATGCCGGGGTCAAAGATAGTGTCTTCATTCCCGAAGGAGTGAAGATGAAGAGAAATCATAAGATATTTGAGGAAAGGAAGAATGATTTTGATAACAATCAAGATCCATTCTTCATCCTCAAATGTAGACATACCGGGAGGAAGGGTGAGGGTAGTATCATTAATAAGCACACTTATATGATAGAGTACACCTTCCTCCGAACCAATATCATCCTCAAGATCAAAATAGAAATGATCATGTTCCGGAGGAGATATGTCATGAGAGAGTTCACCGGAGAACTCTTCATGAAGAGAATCATTCACATGAAGTGAAATTGTGAACTCTTGTTCCATTGTGGGCTCATCACTATCCTCGGTCTGAGTATCAAAGAGTGGATTCTCAGAAATTAAAGTGAATTCAGAGTCAAATTCAAATAGAGGATTAGTGAAAATAGCTTTGAATGTTTCGGGAACAAAGTGATCAACATTCTCTATTGGACTGTTAGGGTGAGAAGTGAGTGAACGATCATTATCAAGGAGACTTTCAGTCTCTCCCAGATCGGCTTCGAAATCAAAGAGAACATCGTCACTTTCCGATGAAAGTGGACTGATGTGAGTGAGTTCACCGGAGAACTCCTCAAGAAGATGATCAGCATCAGATTGTGGAAGTGATGCCTCAACATACTCGATGTTTCCATAAGAAGCACAATCTTCGCTAAGATCCGAGAAAGTTTCAAAATGATCTTTTGAACACTCAAGAGGGGAAAGAGAATCACACATATGGTCAAAAGTTCCCTGTGACTCTCTCGGGATTGGGACAAGGTTCTCAACACTAGACTTTAAGAATTCGTCCGATTCCTTTTCAGGAACAGTGTCAAGATGCTCATCCCCCATGTTCAGAGAGTGAGTGGGAATATCGGGTGTGATAGCAGTTGTTTGAGATGGAATCTCAACTGCTGGGATATCAACTGACTGAGGAAGTTGAGAAATATTATCTTTAAAAGGATAAAAACTCTCCTCGTCATCGTCATATAGAGCTGCCTTAAGAAATTGGGAACGCCTTAGAGCTGCATGCTCTAGGATTAATAATTCTTCCCTAGATTGGCGGGCCTCTCGTTCTTCGGCTAGCAATTCTCCCATGGTCTTTTCACCACTCACTTGATCCTTAAAGTTTTGCATCATATCATCAAGTGTTTTCATTGCGGTTTCAAAATTTTGGGAGATTTCTTGAGACAACGGCTCAGGTGGAGTTTGAACCGTATGGTGCTGTGGAGGTTGGAAATTGTCAAACCTATAAGAGTCATGATTGTTACAAGGAAATGGATTCCTTATTTGACAATCAGAGCTGAAGTGGGGACCTCCACAGTACTCACAACAGTAAAACTGTTGAGTCTGGGCTGGTGAATTATATGGATATTGGTCATAACCAAAGTTCTGAGCATCACCGGAAAACTGTTCATAGACAAATGTGTTTCCGGATTGACACTCAAATCCTAGGTGAGGACCTCCACAAAATTCACAACAGATATGTTGATTATATGAAGATAGGTCGGGCTGTGGTGGGTAGTTGGAAAATTTTGAGGGGTCGTTAAATGAGTTCGGATTAGGATCATAATCAAATGAATTCCTCGAACCACAAAACAAACAACTCCCGTTATGAATATCATTACCACATTGTACACACGTACACCAACGACATGGTGAACCAAAGAGAGGCTCACCACAACCGACACAAGGAATAAACGATGTCATTTGAGAGTTATGAGAAAGAATCGGTTTATTCAAAGAATCAACAAAACCAACATGGTGATCCGAATGACTATCAAGTCTCGAAGAACATTTTGAAAAATCAGGAGGTGGGACAAGTGGTGTGCTCTGAGAGCTAGCAATTTCCACCACTTCCGTTATGGTCTCTGGTTCTGGTTCTTGAGAAACATGAAGATTAGGCAAGTCATTCTTGCTAGTCACCGGTCTAAATTCTGCATGTTTGCTTTTAACCGTAAATCGTGAAA
The DNA here is from genome assembly GCA_019973895.1 of Chrysanthemum seticuspe. Classification (NCBI taxonomy): domain Eukaryota; kingdom Viridiplantae; phylum Streptophyta; class Magnoliopsida; order Asterales; family Asteraceae; genus Chrysanthemum; species Chrysanthemum seticuspe. Next base: position 330,925,148 of record BPTQ01000006.1, read on the forward strand.
GTTTAGGATCAATTTTAGACGGCTTAGGAGCAATTGAGGGGTTAGGTCTTTGGATAACCGTAGGTTGGACGTATTTAGCACTTCCATTATTAGAGGGAAGTACCTGGTCCTTTGTCACCCCGGTTTCTCGTTCTATTTCCCTACGCAGAATTAATGGATCATCACGAACAACACGAATTCTTGACATTTGTGATAAAGTCTGAAGTTTTTCAACTTCGTCCCAGAATTCGTCGCAGTCGAGAGATTCCATGAGAATAGAAGAAGTTAGAATCAAATGGATAGAGGGTAAAGGGATAAAGAATCAAAAAGGGTAAGAGGGTAAAGAGGAATATTTTTGGTATTTTTGAAAAACATTTTGCAAAAACAAAGAATGAAAATCTTTTTGGGTTTTTGATTTTTATAAGAAAATATAAATACATACAGATGGTATGAACAATGAGTGAATATTCAAATCACTAATCTGCTAAACGGAAGATAATCAGCACAGCTCCCCGGCAGCGGCGCCAAAAATTTGATTCGTGCTAAACCGTCAAGTTTTATCACACAAGTCAGCCACTTGTGAATGGCTGACCGTAACAAACTTGTTGGGAATTATAAGTTTGAGTTGATAAAGACAAAAAGAATGAAACAAGAGGGACTTAATATGACAAGAAGGAAACCTACTAAAAGATGGAAGGACTTGCTTGCAATGGAAGTTTTATTATTTAGTCCTTATCCTCTAGTATATAAAGAGGACATAGGTGTAGGTTTTTAATATAAGTCTTCCATAATGTAGTCGACTAAAGGGGTGTGTGTGTTTAGCCTAGACGTTAGGGGAGAACGTCTAGGGTTTTAGTTAGTTGAGTGTGTCCTAGGCATATGTTCATGTAAACGCCTAGGTTATTAGTTAGGTTATTAGTTTAGTTAGTAGACGTGTTCCTATAAACGTCTAATATTAGTTAGTGTTAGTGATTGAAAACCTTGTTCAATAACAAAGTATTGTTTTGATTATTCCGCTGCGTACTGTGTTATTAATCTTTGTTATTGATCCCTAGCTGAGCTTATAAACGATCTTATCAATTGGTATCAGAGAATCAATTATAAGCTATTTGGAGATATAAACGAGCTTATAAACGATCTTAGCACTGTCGAAGTTGGCTGCTGAAGGGATTTTTCAGAAAATCAATTATAAGCTATTTGGAGATATTCGTGTGTGGTGCGACGTATATATGTTACGGTAGTCTCTATATTTGATTGGCTATCAAGAATGGGTCACGTGATATATGATTGGAATTGTATTATAATATTATTTTGTTGAATGTGCATATGGATGTTGCAAGATTACGTGATATTTAAATTCAATTGATGCAAGTTTCGGTGGAAAGTGGGGCTAAGGGACTTGTCAGAAAGGTTACACACGGAGGACACAAGATTTGTTTAGAAGGGTGCTTGTGTCAGAATTATTCTCATTCAAAGGTCCTCATGTGTTTGCTTGGTCCGAGATAAATTATTTAATTGATTCATATAGTGATTCACGAGGGGCTATGAAAGTCAATTGATATCTGGTTTATTGTTTGTCAATCGGAGCTCTCAATCAAAAGATATAAGCAGTCGAATTCTGCTGCAGAAAAATCCGTAAGGTTACAATAGCACTGTTTTGAAACGATCATAACTTTTTCGTTAACCGTTGGATCGTAACAAAAATTTTGGTGGATGTTCTCTATATATCAATCTAACTTTCCACCGAAGGGATTTTCCATCTGAGCTTTTATGTGAAAGTACTGCTGAAAGTACTGCTGCGTATTTTCAAAATACTGCTTGGTTTAAAAGTACTGTTGTTCGATGTTTTTAAAGTACTGCTGATGCTTATATAATCAAAGTACTGCTCGTAGGTCTAAGTACTGCTGCGAGGTACTTCTTAAAGTACTACTTATGTTCACAAAGTACTGCAGATTTTATTTAAAGTACTGCTTATGCTCAAGGAACTGCTACTTCTCAAAGTACTGTGAGGAGGTTTCAAAGTACTGTTAAATTGAAAGTACTGCTTCTCATATGGTTTTTGATTTAAGGGGAAGTCGAGCGTGATAATGGTTATGGATTTTTGGATGACACACACACAGGTTATTGTTCACACACACAAGGAGTTTGGTTATTTATTCTTAAAAGGATTTAAAAAAGGCTCGTTATGGAGATTTATTGAAGAATTGATTACGAAGATGATTCTTTATCACTTATTTGAAGGTGAAGTGGAATTGCTTGATTTGTGTTCTTATCATCTAGCTTGTTGAATCTAGCAATGTGTGATTTTTCTTATGATGCTCTATGCACATATTGTCTATCACTTAAAGGAGTTACATTGTAGTGCTCAGTGTCTCATACTAGTTGAGGATTCTTGTCAAGGGATTGCGGTCTACTTATATTTGGTGATACGTATAAGTATGGAGTTCCGTGGATAGTAAAAGATTTAAGACACAAGTTTGGGAAATTCTACTTCTTCATCAAGTTCGTTATATTTGGTTTTCTTCACAAGTGATCATTACATAAAGCCTACAGATTTTGAAGAATCAAGAAGATGGTTAACATATGGTTTTTAGGAGAAGCTTATTGTTAAATGTTTAACCATCTACATGCATCACTCAAGGGGAAGTTTTTGATTTTTACTATTGTTGATCATTATTACTACTGCTAGTTGAAGTTTTCTACTGTTTTGGATCCATTTTTCTTATGATGCGTAATGGTGGGCGATTTGAAGCATTGGAAGTCTTAGATTGGAAGTATGATATTGGTTCGTGGTGGTCAAGATCATTATTTGCATATGTTCCCTATTTAGATAATAACAAAAAGGGGAAGAGATGTTTGAGTGGCATGACATGGATTAAGGGGAAGACAAAGGAATACATACTTGTTTCATTCATGGTGAGATACCTGATCTCAATTTCTCTACTTCGTCTAGGGAAGTTCGTTCAAGAATGGTTTTGTCATTATCAACTAGGGGAAGATTGTTGGGAATTATAAGTTTGAGTTGATAAAGACAAAAAGAATGAAACAAGAGGGACTTAATATGACAAGAAGGAAACCTACTAAAAGATGGAAGGACTTGCTTGCAATGGAAGTTTTATTATTTAGTCCTTATCCTCTAGTATATAAAGAGGACATAGGTGTAGGTTTTTAATATAAGTCTTCCATAATGTAGTCGACTAAAGGGGTGTGTGTGTTTAGCCTAGACGTTAGGGGAGAACGTCTAGGGTTTTAGTTAGTTGAGTGTGTCCTAGGCATATGTTCATGTAAACGCCTAGGTTATTAGTTAGGTTATTAGTTTAGTTAGTAGACGTGTTCCTATAAACGTCTAATATTAGTTAGTGTTAGTGATTGAAAACCTTGTTCAATAACAAAGTATTGTTTTGATTATTCCGCTGCGTACTGTGTTATTAATCTTTGTTATTGATCCCTAGCTGAGCTTATAAACGATCTTATCAAAACTTAAAACAGTTCAAACACAGAATGCAATGAAGATCAGGGGAATATAGTGTTTCCCCGAGTCGTTTTGTCCCAGCGAGCTATGCGAAGAATCACCAAACGAATAGTGATCGAGAGATTTGAACAGAAAAGAGGTTTTGAATTATTATAACTACAGAAAAAGCAAACAAATTACAGGGGCTTAAATGCAAATTAAAGGAAATTAAAAAGATAAAAAAAATATTAAATAAACGCTATCACTATTTGCAAAATGATGTTTTTGATTTTATGTTTTTATAAAACTTAATTTAAAAACTACGTTACGTACAAAAGAAAAATGTGAAACTTAAACAAGATTAATCCTAAAAATATGAAAATGATATTTTTACAAACCTAATGATAAAATAAAATTATTAGAAAAAGAAAATTATTTTTAAAACTATTTATCGAATTATTATTAATTAAAAACTATTTTTAACTATTTAATATTAGCCTAAAATACAAGAAAATATAAAATAAAGCTAGAAAAATGAAATTATGACTTGGAAAAATCTAAAATAACAAAAGAGAATTTTAAAAACTATTTTTATATTTTTATGATTATTTTTGTATTTTCTATGAATTAAAAACTATTTAAAACTACTTAAATTGCTTAAAAATACAATTTTAACTAAGAAAAATCTGGAAAAATATTTTTTTGACTTTTTATATTTATCTTAACCTAAAAAAAATGAAAAATTATTTTTTTGAAACTTTTCTGTATTATTTGTATTAAATGCTAATTAAAAATGCTTAAAAACTAATTAAAATGAAGAAAAATACCAAACAGACCTAGAAAAATCTGAAAAATTCAAGATAAGTCTACAATAATATTCTAAAGCTGAAAAAAATATAAAAACAGGTGCTTGTGTACAAGAAAATGAAACTGCTATGCCAAGTGCTAGAGAATAAGCACTTGAAATAAGCCACAAGCCACAATTAAGCACTAAACTGATACAGAAGCTATAAACTGCTAAAAGTATCCAAATGCAACAATTTTCAACTAGCTTTAACCTCATAATTGTAACTAGCACAGATTTGATGTTTTAAGTGAAATGCTAAAAACAGTTCTAGGGGCCTAAGTTTGGACTTAAGCACAAGATACAAAATAAGCTGCAAATGAAAAACAGAAATTGGAGTCTAAACTAGACCTGGCCAAGAGTTAGTAAACCAAAAACCAGACCTTGGGAAGCTCTGATGAGCTCTGTGCAACCTCTGCACAAAACTTGTGCACACTCAGTTAATACTGAGTGTGTACAGGGCAAATAAGACCTTATTGACAAGCAGTTTTGAAGCTTTTAAAAAATTAACAAAAATCCACAAAAATGATGATAAGTAAAGAGACCAGCTGAAGTTTTAAAACCCTAAGTTTCACTTGATAAGACTCAAAAATGAATTCAAGAAAATTCCTCTCAGTTGGGCTCAAAACAGGTTTTTCATGATTTTGACTTTTTGAGCAGTTGAGAAAAGTTGACTTTGGTGAGATTTGAATCCAATTTGAGGACTGATTATAAAGTATTATGATGAAATAGAACTACTTCAAGCTTTATCTATGAACTTTAAACACAAAACAAGCTTTTGATTCTTTGAAAATCCAACAGTTAAGCTTATAAAACAGTTGATTGATGATTTTGACTATGAGAGAGTGCAGGCACAAAATTATGACAGATATGAGTTCAAATGAGCTTAACTAACCTAAAGCAACAAGTTTTAACTACTGCATAAGCCTCAAATACAGTTAAAGCAACTGATCCAAACACCCTTTTATCCTACAGATTTGCAAATTTAATTGATCCAAACACTGAACCAACTTGTTTTAATGATCAAACTAAGTTTATCTAACCTAAATACTACTTAATGAACAGATTAAAACTATTATAAACCACAAGAACAGATTTTGCAATAAACCTAGAAAATGACTTACAATTTGTCCTTAGCCACAATGGCTTGAAAACAGTGAACCAATGAACACAGTAACCACTACCCTATCTATATCAACCCAACTGCTTCTAAATCAACCCAAATCCATTTTTGCATCAACCATTTCCATTTCCTTCTCAATTTTTGCCCCAGATTGACTTTCATTGACCAATATCCAAAATGACTTGAAACATAAATGTGAGCTTACAGAAAGCTATAATAAGCTAGTATAATGCGAAGAATCACCAAACGAATAGTGATCGAGAGATTTGAACGGGAAAGAGGATTTGAATTATTATAACTACAGAGATAGCCTATAATTACAAAGGCTTAAATGCAAATTAAAGAAAATTAAAAAGATAAAAAATATTAAATAAACGCTATCACTATATTTAAAATGATGTTTTTGATTTTTCTGTTATAAAACTTAATTTAAAAATCTACGCGACGTATACAAGAAAATGTAAAACTTAAACAATATAAATCCTAAAAATATGAAAATGTCATTTTTACAAACCTAATGATAAAAGAAAATTTATAGAAAAAGAAAATTATTTTATAACTATTTATCTAATTATTATTAATTAAAAACTATTTTTACTTATTAAATAATAACCTAAAATCCAAGAAAATGTAAAATAAAGCTAGAAAAATAAAATTATGACTTAGAAAAATCTAAAATATCAAAAGAGAATTTTCAAAACTATTTTTGTATTTTTCTGATTATTTTTGTATTTTCTATGAATTAAAAACTAATTAAATTGCTCAAAAATTCAAATTTAACTAAGAAAAATCTAGAAAAATATTTTTTTTGACTTTTTATATTTATCTTAACTTAAGAAAAATTAAAAATTATTTTTTTGAAACTTTTCTGATTTATTTGTATTAAATGCTAATTAAAAAGTGCTAAAAATTGATTTAAATGCAGAAAAATAGTAAACTGACTTAGAAAAATCTGAAAAATTCAAGAAAAGTCTAAAATAATATTAGGAATCTAGGAAAAATATAAAAACAAGGGGTTGTGTGAAGGAATAAGAATCTGCAATACAATGTGCTTAATAATAAGCACTTAGGATAAGCTAAAAGGACCAAATGACTACCAAACTGATACAGAAGCTAAAATAAGCTAAAAGCACTTAAAAACAACTTATTGCAACTATCTAAAACCTCTGAATTGCAAATTGTACAGATTTGATGTTTTGAATACAAGTGCTAAGAACAGGTTTAGGGGACCTACTTTGAGCTTAAGCACAAGCTACTCCATAAGCTGAAACTGAAAAATAGAAATAGGATCCTAAAGAAGACCTGGCCAAGTGCATATAAGCCAAAAACCAGACCTTGGTAAGCTCTTAGGAGCTTTGTGCAAGGGCTGCACAAACCCTGTGCAGACTCAGTGAATACTGAGTCAATGCACAGGGCACATAAGCCCATATTGACAAGCTCATTTGGGGCTTCTAAAAAATTTGCAAAAATCTATAAAAATGTTAATAAGAAAATAGACCAAGAGAAGTTTAATAACCCATGATTTTACTTGATTTGACCCAGAAATGAACCCATGAAAAATCAACTCAGTTGGGCATAAACTGACTCTTTGCAAATTTGACTTTTTTAACAGATATGAAGGTTTGACTATTTTGAGATTGTAAACTCATAAAATGGAATGAAACTGATGTTTTTAGATGTAATGAGACTGAAATAAGCTAGCTTAACTGATTCTACACCTAAATGAAAGTTTTGGACTTATAAATCCTTAACAGTAAACAGTTATTGAGCATAAAATGGAATTTTGACTTTTGAAGTTCTAGGGTGCAAATGAATGAGTCAATCAGGCTAAATGAACCTAAACTACTGTGATGCAACTAAGTTCTAACACTCAAACAATCTCTGTCATAGATTTCACCCTCAAACCAAACACCCCTTTGTCTACTGATTTGTAATTTAAAAGAGACAAACTACTGAACAAGCTTGTCTAATCAAACAAACTAACTCTAATTACCCTACTTAACACTAAATAAACAGGTCTAAACCATTCTTAACCATAGATACAGATACAAACACAATTTGCAACTGAAATGAAAAGGAAAATGAGACAGAAACTCACAAATGACCAACTTGTGTTGCAGGCTAAAACCAAACCCAATCCTACACTAACCTAATCTATTTCAACCCAAATCAACCTCTGCATCAACCCATTCCATGTCCAAACTGCTTGGACCACAATTTCACTTCACAGTTGACTTTAGTTGACCATTTCACAAATTGCTTAAAAATAACTTACAAGTTTACAAAAAGCTATAAGTAGCTTCCATAAACTTGTTTGAGTTTAAAAATGAACTATTAAAAGCTTGGACAGTAGAATTTGAAACTGAAAATTTCAACAGTGAACAATAAACTTGGAATTTATATAAAAACTTGGATTGAAACTCAAAAGCACATTACAATGATGTTTTAACTTAATTGTGATACATAAAAGCTGAAATTACAACATTTTGACTTAAACTAAAACATTAATTTAAAAAACGACATAAAGGAAAATTATAAAAACTAACTACCCTCCTTCTTGCAACTCTTCTCTCTTTTATACCCAACTCTGCTTCTCTTTGACTTCTGAGCTAATCCCACATCCTTTTAGGACCATTGGATGTCTTGAGTTGATATTGGCCATTGGATGCATTTTGGCGCCAAAACTGTTTTAACAGCTGGGGGATTGATATCTTGGACAGGGAAGGGGTGCATTAAATGCTGATTTGGAGGTTGTTGAGGAGGAGGGGACATGGAGTGGAGTAGGGTGGCTGGGGTTGGAGGTGTTGCAGACAAAATGGTCGGGGAAGACAGGAAAAAGGAGGCGGGGTGGTTTATTTTAAACGTGGTTAATTGGTTTGGATTGGATCGGGTAAAGGGGACTGGACCGGGTTTGGATTGGATTGGGCTTGGGATTGGGTTTGTATAATAACAAGGGTCCGTTTGGTTGTTTATTATCACAAGGACCATTCATGTAAATTATGCAAACTTGAGGACTGAATTTGCCAATCTTCCAAAGTTATTTCAAGGGTCACTTCTGTCAGGTTTCAATAGTACAAGGATCATAAAAGATATTTTCAAATTTCCAAGGACTATTTTTGCCAAATTTGAAACTTGAAGGACCAAACTTGTAATTTCTCAAAACTTTTGATATTTTTCACCAAAGGACTAATTATGACAAGTTATGATTTTAAAAGGACCTTTGGTGACTTTTCCATTGAAATAAGTGCTCAGGGACTATTTCTGACAACTTTTGAAACTTGGGGGACTGAAACTGCCAATTATGCAAACTTTGCTCGTTTTTTATCTGATTTTAAACATTTTGCATCTGAAACATATAAAATGCAATTTTGGAATATTTTCAGTATTTTGATGCATTTCTGAGCATTTTTAAGTGTTTTGCAGTTCAGATTTGACCAAAAATGATGAGTATTTACACACTCATCAGGTTCCGTGATAGTTACTGAAGAAGTACACATGTTAATAATTTTAGGTAACCATTTAAATCCAGGTGTACTTTGTAACCATCTCTGCCAAGTCCAACTAGTTTGTGCTTTGGTCTTAGTGAATGCACTAGGTGATACTTGCTTCCTAGGAGGTGATAATGGAGCAATAGTTACATCAATGATATTCTTGGAAACTAAAGAAGACGGTTTTCCTAGCACTGACTTAGAAACATTAGTGAGCCTAGAGGGAATGCCATTCTTATGTTTCTGATAATGAGACAAGATAGATTTAGCAACACATTTATCATGACATTCAGAAAGCATACTTTTACGACAAACAATACAAGAAGCTTCAAATTTAACATCAAAAGTACTTAAAGTTTCAACATTCGTTACATCACTTTTTCTATTACATTTGTCTAACGCAATATCTAAAGTTGGTGCAACATGTGTTTTATTCAAAGTCCTAGTGTGATCTTCTACTGCAGGGGCTTTGAGTGGTCTTCTCTAACGTTGCAACTTCCTATTCTTCTTGTGAATGCTTTTGGGATGTGAAGTGCTAACGCTAGGATTAGAGGCAACTACTCCTGTAGAAGTGGAAGGAATCACATTAGTGTCTTGCGGTTTGTTAGTGGGCTTCCTAGTGTCAATTTTAAACATTCCAAGTGCAAGAATATTTATGTTACTAGCTAAATCTTTCTAATATTTCACTAAATTCTCTTTCAACTCAATGATAGTGTGTAACAAATCTTGATTTTCAGAACGTAAGTTTCCATTGACATTTATTACTTCACGAGTGTAAGCAAGATGATCATCAAGATCTTTTAACGCTTTAGCACGTGTCTTTTGGAGCAAATTAAATATGACACCATATTCACTTTTAACTTTTGCAATTTCTTGTTCATATTTGAAAATTTGACATTTTAAAGACGCGTTCTCATCATCCAGTCTTTCGAGTTTTCGTTCAAAAAGTTTTGCACTCGACTGTTAGAGTTTCTTTTGCAAAGCAAGTTCTCGATTATTACAATCATTTTGACACCATTGAAGATGAAGTTTTACGTCCGAAAGTTCTTTTAACAAACATTCATTTTTAGCTTTCAAAATTTCGATTTGAGACACATTATCAACAATATCAACAGTATCAATAGAATCAACAACAATATTGATACGCGTACAAAGCGAGTTTGGGGTTAAAGGAAACTTTTTTTCTTCAAGCAAGTTTTTCAACCACCTAGGTAGTGAACCTAATCGTTGTAGTGTAGTATTTGGTAAGCCTTGGGGATTGATATCGTTCTCTAGGGGAATAGGAATGCTAGTAAGAAATTTATGACGAGAAAGTGGGATTGAGGATGATTCTTTTCTATCTTTTTATGGGTTTTTAGAAAGCTAAGGTAAATTTTTGGGGCAATTGGTTTGTGGGTGGTACTTCTACCGATTACTTTTACTTATCTAATTATGTGTGCTCGTATGATGATTAAAATTGTGTTTACCTATATACTATTACTCCCTTGTTATCTTTTATTGGTCGGTTGAATTGTCACACCTTATCTTAACATGTTGTATTCCTAAGGTCGTAGGGTGTGCGTGTCCCTTAGTTCTTTGAGGTTATCTCTTGGTTATGACATATGAAATTGGAGGGCATTAGCTATCTCATTCATACGCCACACTTTCATAAAGCATACTCAAGCATTAAATACAATGAATGATGCCTAGTTGCACTCCTAAGCCAATTTACAATTAAGATAAGAAACAACCTAACAATAATTAATAACTAGGTTTCATAGATCTAAGCAAACACACAAGAAATTTAGCTATACATGGTAAACAAGCAAGCATACGCATAATCAATTGAAGACATAATGATACTTTGGATTAAAAGACTTATCTCGATGTGTAAAATAAGGTATGGGACCCTAAGATACTGTCCAAATCGGACTACAAACGAATTAGGGTTTTTACTCCAAAAGTTTACCTCCCCAAATGCAGAAAAATTGAATTATATATGTAGTTTTACAATCGCGGCGGCGTCACCTTTTGCATGGGACACCGTCAGCTCGCTGTCATTAGGGTATCTTTCTGGCCAAGTCATCGATGGGACGGCGTCAGCTTAGAGTTCTGACGCCGTCAGTCTTCATATGGGACGTCGTCTGGATTCTAGATATGGGTCGTCTGAGTAGAAAGTTAAACGTGACGCCCTTCTTCTTTAGAACGTGACGCCGTAAGGCTTTGTGTCCAGAATTTTCACTGAGCCGTCTGGTTCATGTTTTGATCAAATCTTCATAGAGTAACGGCGTCGCCCTTTGATTGGGACGTCTTCGGGTTCTGTTTGAGCAGCTTGAGTGGCTTCGATCTTGACTTTGCCATTTTCTTCGTATATTTGCTCCTTTTCGTCCAAATGTGCTTCATTCCAGCATTTTGCTTCCAAGAGACCTAAAAAGTGAAAAGGAACGAAATTAAGCTGTAACGTATATAAAAGTGGTCGATTTAAGGATTAAATGACCCCTAAAAACTGTACATATTTTATGCAAGTTTTACTGACCAGGTTTTAATATTTATAAGTCTCGTTATATCTATGGTCTACCCTAATGCACTAACGGGCAGTGTACCCGGTCATGTGTAGTGTAGTAATTGGTAAAACCGAGGTCGTCCCAAGAACTATGTGTGCGGATTTATACTAAGTCTAGGTGTTACATATTTTAATATGATTATGATATTTAACTGATTAACTACTAAAGCAAATAAAAGGCGAGGGTTGTTATCAATAGAGGAGAGGGGTGTTAACCTAGTTACTCAACCTAATTAGTAGTGTTAACGTCTAATTACTTCCAATTACTTCAGGTGTGGTAAAAGTCGCTAGGACAGCATTTGGTCAGTTCGTCCTAACCTATCAGCAAAGGGTCCCACTAGAGAAATCAGGTGACCCATCATAAGTCCAGTTGTTCTTAGTCCCCTAAGCCATGTCATTAAGTATTGCTACATGCTAGATTCATAATAGTGAGTGCCCGGGCGCTAGCATCTTAAACACTCACCCCCGACTTCTTAAGTTCATCCAAACGGTAGGTGATTAGTTGGTCAAATCGCACAAGCAGAAAGGGTCGTCAGTTGGTCATATCTTACCCTTCCCACTCAGTCTACCTACTTAGGGTCAGTTGGTCATATCTCCTAAGTAACTAGCCACTACCGCCATTCAAAACTACTTAAACAAGGGTAGCTACCAACAAACTATGCATGCATACACTTAGAAATAATTATACGGAAGCAATGTAAACGCAAACAAGACAATTAAGGAATCATAACTAGGCCAACACCAGAGGTGCTTAGCTGCTCATATTAACTAAAACAATCGATTCAATGCTTAACATTACGAAATACATGAATTGAAAGTAAAAAAAAGATAAAAAGCTAATGCTTATCGTAGGGGAGTGATTTCTCCCTTGGAGATAGCTCCGTATGCTCCTCTAGATCTGCCTTCGACTTCTACTCACGTTCACTTTGTGTTGTGTGTGAAATGGGATGCTTTGAAATGCTGGAAATCATGGGGTATTTATATTCCAGATCTGGTCACGGCATAACTAATGTTAAGAGTTACGCCGTAACATACAATTCTTCGTATTTTGCACTAAAAATGCTGGTTACAGCGTAACTACGGAAGGAGTTACGTCGTATCTTCAATAAATATTTGTTACGCCGTAATTGAGATAATAGTTACGGCGTAACTTGCAGCGGCTCGGAGCCTCATTTGACCTAGTTGGTTACGTCGTAATCTTTGGGAGAGTTACGCCGTAATCTTATGTTGTGTTGGTTTTTCTGAGCCACGCTTTAGTTACGGCGTAATGTGAGAGAGGAGTTATGCCGTAACTTCTTCAAAATGAGCATACCATGATATATCTTTAATAACTTCTCCAAATCCGCGTCTCTTTAGCTCCAATACTCGTAAATTACCTGAAAGTGTAAAACATATGAAAACAAGCGTAAATCCATATAAATGATATAAAATACGAGCATTATCGGGGGAAATTGACACTTAATATTCAGGATTATTTGATGTTATCAGTTTTAAATCCTTATCAAATATCCTTACACTTGGTATTTGCTTGTCCTCAAGCAAATGTGCTTTTGGCCAATCAAATTATAAGTTAGGGGGCATGAAGCATTGGTTTAAAATAGTTCACAACAAGTAAAAGCAACACAATAGCCATAACAAGGACGAAAATTATACACTAGCACCTCACAATGGTTGTTTGGATTCTCTCATCTCTCGGGTTTATATGAAATATAATAAATAAAAATAGAAGATAAACACTCATTACCTGTCAAAGTACAAAGATTACCATAAGCTTAAGACTAGATCAAACCTCCACTGCTTTGGTGTAAGCACCTAGGAACAACTATTTAAGAGGTCTTTAGAAGGGTTGTAACGTTAGGCTTACGGTAGGGAAACAAAGGGTTTTGTTGGATAGGGGATATTTAGTGGTGGCAAGTGCAAAATCTTATGTTACAAGCATGGAAAGTGTGGCGTTGCTAAACCAAGACTCGACTCACTAACTCTAGATACCTTGAAACAAAACAAACATAAATTTAAAAACATAAACATAAAGATAGATGTAGAAAGGTAGCCCATATGTTTTTTTCTTCATTTTTTTTCCATACCTTTTTACTCTACCATCATTTAAGATAACATCAAAATATAAGGGATTTATAGGAGCATCCCTACACTTGAGTCTTTATTTTTCTAACACTAATTGACCCAAATTGAAAAGATTAAAACAATTGGATTATTTAATTACGTAGAAAAATGGAATTTAAATTTATCGTTCTTTCCCGTTACTCCATAAAATATTAGTTTTACCCATGAGTCCCAATTGTCCCAAAAATGGGTACAAAAGGTATAAATCAACTTAGCAACTGATTCGTTTGTTTGTGAGTGGTGAAAAACACAATATCAACGTATATCAAAATAACCGTAAAATTCGACAAATTAACCCTTTAGGAAAAAGGTTAACATATCAAATCTTACGGGTGTGATAAAAGTGATACTGGAAAAGTGATTTCCCGGGTCGTGTCCCAACGAGGTGTGAAATTGAAGGAATCGTTGAGTTTTGTGATTTGAACTTGAATTGGATTTGAATGATTTGTTGATTTGAGTTGAATTACGTTTTCTACAAATTAATAAACGGGAAGGTAATTAAGGCAAGGGAACCCTAATAAACTAAAAATAAACTATTACTAAGCCTAAGGAATGATAAAACTAAACTACTCTAAGTCCTACGGTGCTAAAACGTAAAAATGTAAAAACGGGAAAACGACCCGAGCCATAAACGTAAAATTTTTGCAAATTAAGGGCTACGGGTGTGAAATTAATTTTCCTACGTCCTAATTGACTAAAAATAATTTCAGAAAAAGACCGGGTATTTTTTTGACTTTTAAATTATTTTCTACGAATTAAAAACTAATTTAATCTATTTAATTAATTAAAAATGTTAAACTAATTAAGAAAAATCTGGAAAAATCACAAAAAACTATTTTGATCTATGCTTAATCTAAGAAAAATAAGAAAACACTACTTTGTTTGGGAGAATAAGCTGTAAATAAGCCAAAAAGTGCTTATATTGAAAACTGAGTACAAGTCTTTAAAGGAATTGTTTGTGTAAAACTTGTGAGACAAGTCCCAAGGGCGCAGATGGTTTAGGTGTTGTGTTTGGTCGTGTGCTTTGAGCTGAGAGACCAGGGTTCGAATCCCTTGGCTCTCTTTTTGAAAACTTAATTTTTTTTTCTTTTCTGGTTTCTTTTTACAGCTTATCGCTGAGATCAAATCAAGCTCTTTTTTTTTTTTTTTTTTTTTTTTTTTTTTTTTTTTTAACACTTTTTGAAAGAAAAGTTTGCAAGAAACTGTCAAAACGGATTAGCCAAATAAAAAAAGCCAAACATCCCTTGGCAACTAAAAGGGCACAATAAGCAATAAGTTCCACTAGATAAGCAACATGGGTGAACAATTAAGCTAACACAGATGCATCTTAATCAGAAATAAGCTAAAAAAAATAGCACACTACTAATAACAAAGGGGGAAATCAGTGGGCATAATGCTAAACTAAGGAAATCTTAAAACTGATATGAACTTGAAATGAGCACTAAAGTATTCTAATGAGCTCTAGTGAAAACTAATTAAGCTAAATCCTAAAGTTCTAGTTATATTTTATCTAAAGACAGCTTTCAATCTCCTAAATAAGCCTCAAAATTCTACCGATGAGCTAATTAAAGAAGGAAAAAGAGTGACCTGTGGTGCTTAACTTAGGCTGCAAACAGCCTTAAGTGGCCTGTTTTGTGCGTATTTTTAAGCCACGAAAATCCTTCCAAAGCAAGACAAGCTACACAAAACCAAAGTTAGCATAATTGACTATCATAAAGTACTGATTTGGGACCGAGAAAAGGCTAATAACAGCCCAAGAATAAGCTTGTATCAGCTTATTTGGGCCACTTTCCCAACTGATGCAGTTTTTAAAAAAATGGGTGAGGGACAGTTTTGAACTTCAATTTTAAACAAGTTAATTGCTAGTTTGATGCACTAAAATGGGAGCAAACTGAGTTGGGGACATAAGGACCTAAGAAACATAAGTTTTGCCAACTTCGAACCTTAAATAAGCTGTAAAAAAAGCCAAGAACAGCAGCTGTTGCTGCTGTCCTGTTCAGACCTGAAATCACAAAGAACTTTCTTTTTTTTTTACTAAACTTGTAAACAACTTGGTAAAACAGATTCTAATATGCTAAACTCACTTATCTTGTAAAAAGAACTTTGACTACATAAGTCAAACGGGTAAAATGTGGCTTTTGACCATTTTCAGCATTAAACAAACACCCCTTTAACTGTCATAAAAGCTTAAACTGACTACTTTTCTGAGAATGAATTGAACTAAAAATCTTTAACAACCTTTCAATGAGCTTAGATAACTATTCAACAAAACATGAAATTGAAGGAAAAAAGTACTTTCATTGCTTTTAAAAAGAAATTACAATGGAACTAAAATACAAGAAAACTGAATTTTAAATTAAAACTAGGGGGTTGCCTTATCAATGGCTACAAGAGAACTATTTATACTAAAAGCTAATGGGGTCTTCCTCCTTCACTGTTGTGCTTCTAATGTGAGACAAATCAGCCAAAAACCAAAGTTGTGCTTTCTTCTAATCAATCCAGACCGTCGAATAAGTAGGTACCAATATGGGTAAATCCAAGCCATTGATTGGTCTTTTTGACATGGATTGCCATGGTGGCAGCCATGGAAAGGAGAGAGAGATGAGGATAGTGGGTTTGGGAATTGGGCATAACTGGGTAAAAGGGATTAAGGGTGAGTTAGGTTTTGGTGAAGCTGGGTAATAGAGAAGGTTGGAGGTGGAGTGTTCTTGGTTGTGAGGATTTGGGTAAAAGGTTGTAACTGGTTTCTGGGAAGCAGATAAAGGAGAAAAAGGATGGAGGGAAAAGGGGGGGGGGTCGTTTGGGGCGTTTTTATTTGTGGGTGATGGGTCAAATTGAGAGGGTTCAATGGGGAAAAGGTAGGGTTCACAGGAATGTGGTAGGGGTCAAGTGGAAGTGGGGGTTCAAGGGTCAAGGGGTTTGGTATTTTAATCACAAGGACCATTCTTGTAATTTCTGATTTTTAAGGGACTGAAATTGTAACTTTCCCAAACTTCTCAAAAGGGCCAAACATGCCAAGTTTCATTAGTACAAGGACCATAAAAGATAATTTTCCATTTTTAAACTTCCAAGGACTATTTTTGCCAATTTTGAAACTTGAAGGACCAAACTTGTAAATTCTCCAAACTTTTTACCCAAGGATCATTTTTGATAAATTTTGATTTTGAAAGGACTTGGGTTGACTTTTATTTAAAAACAAATGCTCAGGGACTGATTTTGTTAAGATTTGAAAGTTGAGGGACTGAAACTGCCGATTATGCAAACTTAGCTCGTTTTTCATCTGATTTTAAATATTTTGCATCTGAAACATATAAAATACAATTTTGGGATACTTTCAGTATTTTGATGCATTTCTGAGTATTTTTAAATGTTTTGCAGTTCAGATTTGACCAAAAATGATGAGTATTTACACACTCATCAGCAACCATGCAAGTAACTATATATTTGAACTAAGGGTTTAGTAATGATAACAATAATGCACTAAAGATGAGTGCATACAAGATAGGCTAAGGCGATTTGGGTGTACATTTGGGGGTGGATTGTAAACAATGTTCTTCATTGATATTCCAAAAAACCAAAACATCACGAGAACCGCGAAAAGGATAGGCTCTGAGGGGTTAACTAGGGTTATCGTTTACAAAAGATGAGTACATCGTAAGGGTGTGGGTGGAAGATGTAATTATAATACAGGTTTCAAACAAGGGTTATCCTAATGCCTCTTATCACTTAGTTATTCCTAACTACACAAGTGTAGTCTCACTAGCGATCTTGGAATGCATCACAAAACAAGTTCTAGAATCTATTATACTACCGGTACACTTTCTAAGCATTAAAGGTGAATGCTTTTATTCCTAAAGATCTAGGGGTGAACCTCACATTTTTTGGGTGGAATTTGAGTGGTAAATGGTTTTTTTGTGCTAGTCATATAATTCCTATCCATGAGACGCTTTATTAAGACTAAAGTTTAGCTCGTACATGTCATAAAAAAATTTAAATTTAGCACTAAAATTTCCCTAACAAATATTTATCATAGTTTATTACACAAATTACCAAGGACAAGACAAATAATCAAGTGAGTGAATAGTTTCTAAGTTCCCATTTTATTCTCCCTCCCTACACTTAAACTGAAAATTGTCCCCAATGTTCCCCGAAAGTATCAAAGTTATGATAAAGGAAGGTAAGTAAGGAAAAAGAAACTAGTACTCCCCTGATTAGCTCGGTAGGATCCGTGTGAAGTTGCGGTTAAATTCTTTTCCAAGAAGAATGCATAAGTGATAAGCTCTATCCAATTAGTGTTTCTTCTTCTTGCTAAATATAACCTGCACACTTAAGAAAACAAACAAAACCTTCGCGTAAAATCGGCGGTAAAACTATATATGACACAACTACACTAGGATATAATGCTTGTGGAATGGATGTTTGCAGTTTTTTTCTGGACAATTAAGACCTGGGAATTTCCAAAAATTTATAAATAGCACAGAAAACGAAAAACTTTGATAAGCTGTTTATGCTTAACTTGACGTCGTCAGGATTTAATCCTGACTCCGTCGGGTTGTCATGACAGAAACTGGTCTACTGCGTTTTCCTGGAAAAATTCTGGAAAAATTACATCTTTAAAACCTGGAAAACTTCCTGCAAAACATCCGTTATGACTCGATACAAGCATTTAACTCTAACAAACACACACATATATATATCAATTTCACTAATTGAAATTCTCATGTACATGTTCTTCAAAACGTATGTGATCTTCCCTACACTTATCTTTTTGTAAAATACCTTTATATGTAAATAAGACGAGGTTAAAGACAAAATAAAGCATTTTCACAAATTCTAACATGAGAATAAACAACAATGAAATGATATATGACACACAAACAAGTAAACAATTAAGCATGGGTTGCCTCCCATGAAGCGCTTTTCTTTATTTATGAGTCTTGTAGCTAGACTCAAAGTCGTACTCCTACGTACCTATGTAAGTAAGTTTATCCTCAAGAATGTCATAGGTATCAAACTTATCTTTTATCTTCTTATCGGTACGCTTAGTCCGGTATGTCTTTTCAAACTTCTCTCCATCGGGATCATAGATAGTCATCCTAATGTGCCATTCTCCATTCCCATCACTAGGTGGTCTATCCCAACTCAAATTATGCTGAGGCTTCTCACTCTCAACTTTCCACTTATTCATGTTACGATTAATGGGTAAGGTTCCTAGGAACTCGGTCATCTTCTTAAACACTAAGGTATCCTCGAACGGGTTCACTTCAATGTTGTGACAACTGGTAAATTTTCAAAAACAAATTTCCATACCACATCATACTTGTGTCATTGTTTTGATAATCTTGAAACATTTTAAAACTTAGATTGGTTGAGAAACGAGAAATCATCTCGGAACGTGTGAGATGTTAGCACAACGCGGACCGGCACGAGCTAATTTCATATTATATATACGTTTTTATGGTTTTATCGAGAATATATGCCTTTATAGTCATTTCGAACGGAAAAACTATTTAAAAACTAATGGCATAACTTTCGTGAATTTTCGACAACGTTTGAGGGTTGAAACGAGCTCGAGAAGCGTTATCGTGAAAGTTTGGAGAATTGGCGCAACCGACCCCTCGAGATAATTACCAAACGCGCCCTAATTTTTGGGAAATGACACCTTTGGTCCCTCCTGGGGTATAAAAGCCCCCACAACACCCACACACTCACACTTTGCACACATATTTCACTCTCTCTCCTCTCTCTAAGTTTCCGGTGACCGGAAACCATCACCACCATCTTCTCCGGCCACTTTTCCGGCCACCCACCACAGGAGATTTACACCACCCATACCAATCGATAGATCGTTGAAAGGGGATTGTTTTGGCATAGGGTACGCGCAGTGAATCCCACCGACGCGCCCTAGATCTAAGTTTTTAACATCAGACTTTTTGGGTTTTTGTCTTCATGTGTTACCGTGGCTTCACACGTGTAAACCCATGCTCGGTGCATGTTATTTCAGTTGTTAACCATGTTTTCATGGTTTTTTTGGCTTGAGTCCTTGTGGAACGTGAGTCTTGGAATCATGGGTAGTGTTTTAGGTCATATACTATTTCGGTGGTGATGTTTTTGGTTGGTTTTTTGTGTAGCCGACGTGGTAACCGAGGTTACCGTGCCTCGGTGTGGAGTTATTTTGGTGTTGTGAGTCTCACAAGACTCCTTGGGTGAAAGAATTGTTATGGTGATGTTGTTGTTTGTTTGACTGCGGTTGTGTGACCATCGCCACTACCACCTTCTAGTGGTGGTGGGTTTGTGGTTATATTGATTGAATATCTTGATTTGGTTTTGAGACCGGGACACACTCGTGTCACGGCATGGCTCGTGTTAAGATATCCGCAGCCGAGGGTAGCCTCGGTAAGGCTGTTATCACACGAATGGGATCTTGAGACTGAGACCATGTGGTCTCGGCAAGTACGGTAGTTTGGTATTCAGATTGTTGGGTTGACTTTGGTCAATCTTTTGACATTATTGGTTAAGAAAAATATCCAACTTGAATAGTAAAAATGGATAAATAATTATAATACTAACAATAATAAATGTCTAACTGTTATAATAATGTTGTGGATTTGAGTCATGATTATTTGAGCATTTTGTGAGTCATCCGAGACCTTATGGTTCGGATTGACCACGAGTAGCCGATATGGACTATATGAATATATGGACATTGTTGACTATATTATTATTAGACTATGACCCGAATTAGATACTTGACTTAGGAAACGGACTTGGGATTAGATGGGTTCGAGTCAATTAGTATTGAATCAAGAAGGGTTGACTCGAAATGATAGGTCGAACGAGTTAAATATAATACGTTTTGAAAACCGTGAGTATTAAATAATACAATTAAACGATAGTTTAATTGTATAAGTTGATAAACTTTTCTTAAAAAGAAATAATTAAGTAATACACTTCGAGACACGAGGCCTAAGTTTTCTCTTTAAGGAAGCTTAATGTGAATTTGATCGCGGATTAGTTAACGCTAATAAAGTTCTATTAACATATTTATTTAGAATTATTGGATTGACGAGTCCTATAAGAGCCCGATAAGTATGCATAGAGAAGATTATTAATTGAAACCCATCCTAAGGTCTTTATGTACAACCCTTCTAGATTTACTTTGAATTAATAAATGAGATGAAGGGAACGCCAACCTTATTAAGTTGAGGAGCCTAATAAGACATGACGAATCATTTGAGCACTTTATTAACACATGGTTTAATCTATTAGACCGACCCCTTTTATGACTTATATGGCGCACATATCCTTGTTTGTTATAGTCGTGTGAGTTGCGTGAGTTGGTTGTCGAATGAGTTGAACTACGTGAAAGGTTGTTATTCGTGTGCGTTATTTGAGTCTTCATTCCACAAGCGACAAAGCCAAGTGTTCCATTTTATCGTGATACTTCAACCTACAAGAATATTTACGTTTTATACGACTTTATTGTTGGTGACTTCGTGAGGATCGATACTGAGTCACGTCTTTTGTTATTTTAGGTCGAGCCGTGTCCGCTGTGCTGTGATATTACTTATTGTTGTTGTACTATTCTCCTCTAGAGTGATTGTTTGTGCATTTCCTTGTTGAGGTGAGTTTCATAGCCCCATTTTTATCTCTATTTTAACTAAATTGGGGTGAGAAATCATGCTACTCTTTTGGACCTTCTTGAAAACTCTTTTGATTTGCTTATGCGTTGACTGGTCTAGATAGATGTGTGGTAGTTGTTGAATTAGACTAGGGTAGCAATTTGATACTATAACGTGATGCCTAGCTAAGAATAGTTATGTACTCCGATCTAGACCATGGTAGCTTGTATTCTAGACCTTGCTACGACTGTTCTGCCTAGAGTTGCTTGGGATCCCACTTGTGATTTGATCTGTGAATGATATGTGATTAGTATGTTGTTGTGTATCTATCTTAGTCTCGCATAGCAAATAAACTCTTACAGGTCCACTACTGAATTTGTACTTAAACCTATGAACTCACCAGCTTTATGCTGACCCTTTTAGCATGTTTTTCTCAGGTAATTGATGTAAAAGCTTTGGTAATCTTTAGGGAGGCGTTTGGCAATGATGGCATGGTTCTGGATCCTTTTCACTCTGATGATTAAATGGGGACCCTTTTCTTAAACTATTTTATTTGGGCTTACTTCCGCACTTTTTAAGAAATGTAAAACTTATTTACTACTAATGACTATGTTTTCAAGTAATGAATTTTTGTTTATTATGTTCGCTATGCTTGTGTTATGTACCAATTTCGTAGCACCCCAAAGTTAGTAAAGTCTTCCGCTAAGCCTAGTTTGGGGGTGTTACAGATTGGTATCAGAGCTCAAGGTTATAGAGAACTGGGTACTTACTAAAACCTAGACGATAACCATTTTTGAAAAAAATTGATCCAAAGACCTTGACGTGCCTACCTGCCAAGATTAAGCCTAAAGATTACACGTTAAAATTGATATGGTATCAAATTGCTATTATTTGTCTTGTAATCACGATATGATTTTCTTTGGAAATTTGTTATTTTTGGAAACTGTGGATACATTTTGGATTTTAGGTATGCACTGACTTTATTAAAAACACCGTTGTCATAGCTATGCCTTCGTTCGATATCACTGAAGACATTCTTCTTGCTGGCTCTCGACCAGCATCACCTGTGCCGGGGATGGACCTGAAAGACCCATATGTCATGGCACAACATGCAGAACCAGTGATACATGGGATTGCTTCGAGCTCCTCTTTATATATTCATGGCTCTCCTACTTCACTCACTGTACGTTCACCCGCACGATCACCTCCTAGCTCAATGTGGCAGACTGCTCCACCTCACACTTTGATACTCCACCACACGGCACGCTTATCCGTACGTTCACCTACCCTACTCTCTTTCCGCATTACTGCTCACTCTCCTCTGTCCCTTACACCCTCTACTTCTACATTTTAGATACCGAGTGCGTCATCTTACGCACCTTGTGATTCGTCACCACCTTTATCTACTGACTCTCCGCCTTCTCGGAGGTGTCGACTACTTGAGTCTTATGAAGAAGAAGACCCCGAAGAAGAACTTGAAGAGGAGGAAGATCCCGAGGAAGACCCTCTGGTGGAGGAAGACCCGGGAGATGAATCTTACGGGGAGGATGGCCCTGAGGCCGAGCCATAGGAGGATGTGGAGCCCGAGCCACAGAAGTATATGGAGCCTGAGCCTCAAGAGGAGGACGAGCTTGAGCCATAGGGGTTCTTGGGGGATTTGGAGGAGTATGATTTGGAGGATGATGTTGATGAGCCTATGATAGAGCCTGCTTCCCAAGTGTCAGAAGTGGATTGGGTTGATCCGGATTCTCCTATTGCCGGACCCACCCTTGAGGACCTAGGCGCGATGGCCACTCAGTTGGGGATGCATGAGGAAGCTCTTGAGGACATAAAAGAGTAGTTAGCGGGGGTGACAGCGGAGCGACTGTTGAAGATTCAGAGTGACATTAGTGTATTGATGGAGAGGTCTGTTGCCATGAAGAGAGACCTACAGAGGATGGATGATCGGGTGAGAGGAGCAGATCGATCTATTCAGACGGCGAGAGAGTATGATCAGGTGATTTGGAGGTGTCAGTCTGAGACAGATTCTCAGAACGCATATCTTATAAGGAAGAGATACGAGGATAATGTGGAGATGTCTGCTATGAGGAGGCGGTTGGATGACCTGGAGTGTGCTTTTAGAGATATTCACTTTTGGGCTTAAGTAGTAGTCATTGACTAGTGTTTTTGTACCACTCTTTCCCGATTTGTATTTCCGCATTTCCTCATTATCAGTACTATTATCATTGTTGCCATAGTATGGCTAATAATTGAGAACCCTTGTTTTAAGTTTTATGAGATGTATGTTGGGTTCATGGTTGTGATATAAATTGAATTTCGATGATCATTGTGGTTTTAGTGTGATATTGTGTTCACTTTTATGGTCTCTATACTCGTGTGATGTACTTCTCTATTCTGATCTCAATGTTCACATTTCTTGTATATGATTCATATCAATGGCTCAAACGCGTAGGGCAACCAGGAACGCGCGAGCATCAACCGCCGCTGCTACTGCAACTGCTCGTCGTCGTGGCCGACCTCCAGTTCAAAATGCTAGCAACCCAAATGTCGATAACCTGAACAACAACCCTATTGGTGATAATTCGAATGTCGAAAATCCTACTTCAGCCACTACTGTTACTAATCAAGCTTTGATCGATCAACTGGTAGCTCAGCGTGTAGCTGAGATTCTGGCCGATCCAAATCAACCTAATACCACAGTGGGAACTCTTAGGCCAAATGGTAGTAACCGTGGTTGTACTTACAAAGTGTTTCGAAGCTGTATGCCTACGGATTTTAGTGGTACCGAGGGAGTTGTCGTGCTGACTCGTTGGTTAGAAAAGATGGAATCTGTGTTTAAGGTTTGTAATTGTAAGGAAGAATCAAAGGTGAATTTTGCTTCGTTCACACTTAAGGATAAGGCATTAACTTGGTGGAACAACTACCTCAAGTCTGTTGGGATCAACGCAGCTTATGTTATGCCTTGGGAGGAGTTTACGGCAAAACTAATTAAGAATTATTTTCCCCAAAACGAAGTGAAGAAGTTGGAAATCGAATTCTAGAATCATGAGGTGAAGGGCACTGACATGCCAGCTAACACCCGTCGTTTTCACGAATTGGCACTGTTATTTCCTAAGATGGTTCGCACAGAAGCACTTAAGATAGAGCGTTATACTGATGGACTTCTGTCACAATTCTCAATTTCCGGTCATTTTGCATACTTTAAAAAAAAGTACTATTCATCTCAAAAAATTACTATTCACAAATTACTATTCATCATTTTTGAAGTTAGTTTGCGACTTTGAGAAGTTATTTTATAATTTTACTATTCACTTTTACTATTCATTTCCGAAATTTTTATTTCACATTCTCGTAAGTTAACCTATTTTAGTGATAACCCAAGAATTTGACACTCATCGGGTCATTTTTGCAAATTTCACGAAACCGTGTCTGAGATTTACGTCTAAGTTTAAACGACCTTTAGGAATCCCGATATGTCCGAAAACATTACAAACAAGAGAAATATAATTTTTTCACCCTCCGTGACATTTTCAAATGTTTTGGAATTTTACGTTTTCCAGTTTTGCGTTTTACGCGAAATACGCGTTTTTGACCCGCGTTTACAGCTTTAAACAGCGTTTAAGCAACTCGATGGAACTTAACACTCATTTTATTTTCTATTATGGATTATAATGATAAGTTTAATCATTTCTACAAGTTTCATATTTTTAAGATACCCGGTTTTAAGTTTTATGACTTAACGGCTTACAGTTAGCGATTACCGGGACTAAACGACACCCCGTAAACCCAAATAACATCAAAACATCATATATTCATCCTAGATAAGACCATGGATGAAATTCATATCTAGTTAAAAGCCTAGTTGGCTTGAGATAAAGCCTTGATGAGTTTTGATCATTACATGTGTTATACTTAGCTAGTAAGTCATATACAAATTTGATACTTCTTACACATTCATGATAATCAACTAGAAAATCATTCAAACACTCTCATCTCTTCCATTTTCCTCTCCACAACCGAATTCCATCAATTCATCATCACCTTCCATACTTGATCTTCATACAATAAGTTATATACCAAAGTTGAAGCCCTTAGTAATCTCTACATGATTCTTAAGTTTATTTTATGATTCCATGGTTGGATTAGGAGCTACTCAAGAGTGATAGGGGCTGAGGATAGGAGGTTTTTACAAAGATTATCAAGTGTTTAAAAAGGGTTTGCAAGGTGGTGAAGAGATTTGGAAGCTTGGGTTCATATTGAAAGGGGTTTAGGTTTTAGTGTCCTAGTTCTAGGTTCTTGATTTGTTTCATCACAAGGCTTGTAAGCAACTACTATACATACCTTTGATTTCAGTAAATACTAGTATTTCATATATCTAATATGTTCTATATGCTTATTATACTTGATTGTGCTTGGATAGATGGATTAAAACACTAGAAACCGTCGAAAGGACTAGATTTGCAACACAGAAACTGAACAGGGGCAGTAAACGTAATTACTGGGAAATATCCGTGGTCTGATAAACTTAGGTGAAAAAATAGGGAGTTAGATCGATGTCTTGTGGTCGTTTCGCCGGGTGGCTCATGCCGTAACTCATCCCGATGAATAAACTAGAGCCAAAACGGCTAAACGTGTCCAAAACTGAGTAACAGATTTTAAACGGCTAAAACTCATAAAACTTGCATGTAACCCCTTGTTGGTCAAAGAATAAAAGTTTTAGCTAACACCCTAACTTGAACGTGGCCACTGGCCGTGCATTAAACGGAGTTGTAGAACTCGACTTATGACTAAAACCGTGAAACAGTTTGTTGCTGATTGAAATAACTAGTACATCCAAGGGTAAATTGGTAGTTTCACATTAGTTAAATAATTTCTGTGGCAGTAGGGCCCACTAATCTGTTTAGTATTATCAATTACCTTTTCGAGGACATAAAAATCGAGTCTTGATCATTTACGGTTTAGAAGTAACGGGTTGATTTATACGGGAAAAACTTAAATATAAGAAACGTAAACACTTATACGACTTCATAAATGTTAAGTATCCGAGCATAATTGATGTAATAACTATATAAGGCATGTTTATACATTCACATCATTATTTTAGAACCTAAGACACAACACATATTCTAGGTTGCGCGTAGAGGTTTCTCGGCTTATCCATCGATTCGTTATATATTGGTTATCACATTTATTAAGGTGAGTTTGTAGCCCCACTTTTACTCGTTTAATAGTTTTATAAACTCTTCGGTGGAGATACATGCTCAACTACTTTCTTTTACTTTACACTTATATGAACTTAAATAACTCTTGTTTCACTACTTATGCTAGTAAGTAGATTATGCCCAAACTAAATTGATCACTATATTATGAACACTATTATTTGAACCATTTGACATATATATTTGAACTCTTTTAAATTGATTCGGACCTTCTAACATATATATGAACACTTTGAACTTGATTTGAACCTTTTGGTATATAGTTGAACTCTTTTAACTTGTAAAGAACCCTTTTGATATGTTTTGAGCTCTTCGACTGTTTTGAACTTTTGAACTCGACTTAAACCCTTGAACTTAATTACGAAATTATGACTTATTTCAACTTATTGAACCGTACGTACTATGACCTAAAATTTTCGCCTTATTGGTGGAATGTGCAAAGTCTCCCTATGTGAACGGAGCAATACTAATTCTTGCCTTATTGGTGCAGTGTGCAAAGTCTCGCCATATCGGTGGAGCGTTCTAAAGTCTCGCCTTATTGGTGGAGCGTTCTCAATAATTCTCGCCTAGGCGGTCGAGTGACAAAGGAGTCTCCCTTGTTGGAGCAGTGCAAATTCTACCATGTTCGGAGCATCCCTGAATTATTATATACGTGGTGCTATACTATGAACTATTATGACAACATATACTTGACTACTAGACATACTACTTTTGGCAGTGGGTTGTGAATACACAGGTTGTAAGTTTTGTATGGGCGGAACTTGGAACTGAGTGGATGTACAATGCCTTTGCTTTGTGTAATATTCTCAATGACCAAAAACTTTGCCTTTGCTGCATGAATGTTCTTTAAAAGCTGTACAAGTTAAAGAAACTCTATGAACTCACTCAACCATTGTGTTGACACTTTTAGCATGTTTTATCTCAGGTATCTAAGGCATTCACTTCATGGCATGCATGTGGACTTATCATAGAGTCGCGGTGTCGACGCGTCTCACATATATTTTATGCACTTAACTATCGTTTGATTGTAACAAATTCATTTTGGTTTATTAGAAATATTTTGGGACCTATGTTTTGTAAACTCTGATTATTTTACCTAATCAAACGGTATTTTCAAAACGACACTTTAGGTCGTTCGATATAACTGTAACTTTGATGCTATGACAGTCATCCCCCATGTATTCCATTCCGCTGCACAACAGGTAATTTGGGGGTGTGACAGATTGGTATCAGAGCATCGGTTATAGAGAACTAGGTTACATCATTGACCCTAGACTATAACTACATCATCATAGCATCTCATCATATCATTATAAGTGCATACTCATTATACATGCGAGTTTATGACTCAACACCAAACATCATATGAGTCGATTAGTCCAAGCATTTCATAGTTACTCCTAAATTATACATAGCCTGATCACCTATGTCTAATTCAGGAAGAATCATGCAATGAAGGGAGTATCAGTCTTATATGTGTACGCCATTCCATAATTGAGCCAAATTTTCAAACGACTTTCTTCAAAACCACTTGTTTCCTAGCTTGATTCTAATGATAGTTCTTGTTTGATGAGTTGCGAAAATCAAGCTAAAAGTCAAGTTGTTACTCAAACCGATTTAGCCTAATCTCATGACAGTTCTTGTTTGATGAGTTGTGAGATTAAGTAAAAATCGGTTACCTAAAAGTCTTTTGAGGGTTTTGCTCGAGAATTGGAAAGTTTGCCTCATCAAACCTAACCATAAGAGAGCATGTCTTTAGAATGGGAAATGGTCATGATAGCACGAGAACGTACCTAGTTGGACGAGGAACCCATGTGCATGAGCATTGACATAATCACCTAGACTATACACACGAGCATAAACTTTTAGAACCCTTGTCGAGGTTCGGACTATAGTTATCAATAATTGAATCACGAGGACGTGATTCCTATAACAGGGGAAGAATGTCACAATTCTCAATTTCCGGTCATTTTGCATACTTTAAAAAAAATTACTATTCATCTCGTGAATTTACTATTCACAAATTACTATTCATCGTTTTTGAAGTTAGTTTGCGACTTTGAGAAGTTATTTTATAATTTTACCATTCACTTTTACTATTCATTTCTGAAATTTTTATTTCACATTCTCGTAAGTTAACCTATTTTAGTGATAACCCAAGAATTTGTCACTCATAGGGTCATTTTTGCAAATTTCACGAAACCGTGTCTGAGATTTACGTTTAAGTTTAAACGACCTTTAGGCATCCCGATATGTCCAAAAACATTACAAATAAGAGAAATATAAGTTTTTCACCTTCCGTGACATTTTCAGAAGTTTTGGAATTTTACGTTTTCCAGTTCTGCGTTTTACGTGAAATATGCGTTTTTGACCCGCGTTTACAGCTTTAAACAACGTTTAAGCAACCTGATGGAACTTAACACTCATTTTATATTCTATTATGGAGTATAATGGTAAGTTTAATCATTTCTACAAGTTTCATATTTTTAAGATACCCGGTTTTAAGTTTTATGACTTAACGGCTTAGAGTTAGCGATTACCGGGACCAAACGACACCCCGTAAACAAAAAATAACATCAAAACATCATATAGTCAGCCTAGATAAGGCCATGGACGAAATTCATATCTATTTAAAAGCCTAGTTGGCTTGAGATAAAGCCTTGATGAGTTTTGATCATTACATGTGTTATACTTAGCTAGTAAGTCATACAAATTCATATTCAAATTTAATACTTCTTACACATTCATAATCAACTAGAAAATCATTCAAACACTCTCATCTCTTCCATTTTCCTCTCCCTAACCGAATTCCATCAATTCACCATCACCTTCCACACTTGATCTTCATACAATAAGTTATATACCAAAGTTGAAGCCCTTAGTAATCTCTACATGAATCTTAAGTTTATTTTATGACTCCATGGTTGGATTAGGAGCTACTCAAGAGTGATATGGGTTGAGGTTAGGAGGTTTTTACAAAGATTATCAAGTGTTTAAAAAGGGTTTGCAAGGTGGTGAAGAGATTTGGAAGCTTGGGTTCATATTGAAAGGGGTTTATGTTTTAGTGTCCTAGTTCTTGGTTCTTGATTTGTTTCATCACAAGGCTTGTAAGAAACTACTATACTTACCTTTGATTTCAGTAAATACTAGTATTTCATATATCTAATATGTTCTATATGCTTATTATACTTGATTGTGCTTGGATAAATGGATTAAATCACTAGAAACCGTCGAAAGGACTAGATTTGCAACACATAAACTGAACAGGGGCAATAAACGTAATTACTGGGAAATATCCGTGGTCTGATAAACTTAGGTGAAAACATATGGAGTTATATCGATGTCTTGTGGTCGTTTTTCCGGGTGGCTCATGCCGTAACTCATCCCGATGAATAAACTAGAGCCAAAACAGCTAAACGTGTGCAAAACTGAGTAACAGATTTTAAACGGCTAAAACTCATAAAACTTGCATATAACCCCTTGTTGGTCAGAGAATAAAAGTTTTAGCTAACACCCTAACTTGAACGTGGCCTCTGTCCGTGCATTAAACGGAGTTGTAGAACTCGACTTATGACCCAAACCGTGAAACAGTTTGCTGCTGATTGAAATAACTAGTACATCCAAGGGTAAATTGGTAATTTCACATTAGTTAAATATTTTCTGGGGCAGTAGGGCCCACTAATCTGTTTAGTACTATCAATTACCTTTTCGAGGACATAAAAATCGAGTCTTGATCATTTACGGTTTAGAAGTAACGGGTAGATTTAGACGGGAAAAACTTAAATATACGACTTCATAAATGTTAAGTATCCAAACATAATTGATGTAATAACTATATAAGGCATGTTTATACATTCACTTCATTATTTTAGAACCTAAGACACAACACATATTCTAGGTTGCGCGTAGAGTTTTCTCGGCTTATCCATCGATTCGTTATATATTGGTTATCACATTTATTAAGGTGAGTTCGTAGCCCCACTTTTACTCGTTTAATAGTTTTATAAACTCTTTGGTGGAGATACATGCTCAACTACTTGCTTTTAATTTACACTTATATGAACTTAAATAACTCTTGTTTCACTACTTATGCTAGTAAGTAGATTATGCCCAAACTAAATTGATCACTACATTATGAACACTATTATTTGAACCGTTCGACATATATATTTGAACTCTTTTAAATTGATTTGGACCTTCTAACATATATATGAACACTTTGAACTTGATTTGAATCTTTTGGCATATAGTTGAACTCTTTTAACTTTTAAAGAACCCTTTTGCTATGTTTTGAGCTCTTCGACTGTTTTGAACTTTTGAACTCGACTTAAACCCTTGAACTTAATTACGAAATTATGACTTATTTGAACTTATTGAACCGTACGTACTATGACCTAAAATTTTCGCCTTATTGGTGGAGTGTGCAAAGTCTCCCTATGTGAACGGAGCAACACTAATTCTCGTCTTATTGGTGGAGTGTGCAAAGTCTCGCCATATCGGTGGAGTGTTCTAAAGTCTCGCCTTATTGGTGGTGCATTCTCAATAATTCTCGCCTAGGTGGTCGAGTGACAAAAGAGTCTCCCTTGTTGGAGCAGTGCAAAGTCTCCCATGTTCGGAGCATCCCTGAATTATTATATACGTGGTGCTATACTATGAACTATTATGACGACATATACTTGACTACTAGACATACTACTTTTGGCACTGGGTTGTGAACACACAGGTTGCAAGTTTTGTATGGGCGGAACTTGGAACTGAGTGGATTTACAATGCCTTTGCTTTGTGTACTATTCTCAATGACCAAAAACTTTGCCTTTGCTGCATGAACGTTCTTTAAAAGTTGTACATGTTAAATAAACTCTATGAACTCACTCAACCATTGTGTTGACACATTTAGCATGTTTTATCCCTGGTATCTAAGGCATTCACTTCATGTCATGCATGTGGACTTATCATAGAGTCGCGGTGTCGACGCGTCTCACATATATTTTATGCACTTAACTATCGTTTGATTGTAACAAACTCATTTTGGTATATTGGAAATCTTTTGGGACCTATGTTTTGTAAACTCTGATTATTTTACTTAATCAAACGGTATTTTCAAAACAACACTTTAGGTCGTTCGATATAACTGTAACTTTGATGCTATGACAGTCATCCCCCAGGTATTCCATTCCGCTGCAAAACAGGTAATTTATGGGTGTGACAACTTCCACCTTCGACTAGGAATGATGTGCTTTCTTCTAAACCAACTGATCTTCATGAAACCATCATTTTCTATCTAGGCTTGATGGATTCGGTTATTTGCGGCAACATGGGGAGTGGGGTCAACATTAAGAGAAAGTGGGAGGATCATACAAAGAGTAGGTATCATAACAAGCGACAGGAGACTGCTAAAGTTTTTGCTATGGGGTCTAGAGAGAAGAGGGGTTACAAGGGTAATTTACTTTACTGTAGTGGTTGTAAGCGCCATCATTATGGACAGTGTACCATAGTATGTCGCTCATGCTCCAAGGTTACACACATAGCCAAAGACTGCAAGTCCAAGACGCTTGCAATGGTTCAAGCAACTCCTTGACCTGATTGGAAAGCTAATGTTACTTGTTTTGGGTGTCGGAAGAAGGGACACTTTAAGAATGAATGTCAATAACCAGGAAATTGTGGAACCCAAGGAAATGGTGAAAACCAAGTGAATCGTGGGGCAGGAGGACACCAGGGAAACCAAGGAAGACTCGACGGTTGTTACGGGTACGTTCCTACTCAATAACCGTTATGATCATATTCTATTTGATACTGGTGCCGATAGAAGTTTCATGTCCACTACCTTTAGCCCCCTACTTGATAAGATTCCTGCTGTCATAGAATTTGTATATGATATTGAGTTAGCCAATGGTAATATAGAAAGGGTGAACACCATAATCAGAGGTTGTACCCTGAACCTTCTCGATCACCCATTCAACATCGACCTCATGCCAGTTCCCCTAAGTAGTTTCGATGTCATAATTGGCATGGATTGGCTATCTAAGTATCGCGCTACTAATCTCTTAACCATATACGGAGACGGTAGTAATTGATGCAAGTTTTACTAACCAGGTTTTAATATTTATATTGTCTCTTTATACCTATGGTCTACCCTCATGCACTAACGGGCAGTGTACCCGGTCGTGTGTAGTGTAGTATTTGGTAAAACCAAGGTCGTCCCAAGAGCTATGTGTGCGGATTTTAACTAAGTGTATGTGTCACAGATTTTAATGTTGAAAACAAGAAAATAAGAAAAGCAAGTAAAGGCGAGGGTTGTGATCTATAGAGGAGAAGTGTGCTAACCTAGTTACTCATCCTATCAAGTTAAGTTCATGTTTAATTACTTCCAATTACTTCAAGTGGGAGTAAAGGTCGCTAGGATTACATTTGGTCAGTTTGTCCTAACCTATCAGCAAAGGTTTTCACCGGAGATGTCAAGTGACCCGTCGAAAGTCCAATTGTTTTTAGTCCCCTAAGCCAAGTCATTAAGTTCCGCTACATGCAAGATTTGTAACAATGAGTGGTCGAGTGCTAGCATCTTAAACACTCATCCCTAACTTCTTAAGTTCATCCAAACGATAGGTGATCAGTTGGTCAAATCGCACAAGTGAAGAAGGGTCATCAGGTGGTCAATTCTTACCCTTCCCACTCAGTCTAACTTCTTAGGGTCTATTGGTCATATCTCCTAAGTAACTAGCCACTACCGCCATTCGAAACTACCAAAACAAGGGTAGCTACCAACAAACTATACATGCATACACTAGAAACAATTATACAGAAGCAATGTAAACATAAACAAAACAATCAAGGAATCATAACTAGGCTAGCACCAGAGGTGCTTAGCCGCTCATATTAACTAAAACAATCGATTCAATGTCTAACATATCGAAATACATGAATTGAAATTAAAGAAATGATAAATTGCTAATACTTATCGTGGGGGAGTGATTTCTCCATTGGAGATGATTCCGTATGCTCCTCAAGATCTGCCTTCAACCTTCTACCCACGTTCTCTGAATTGGTGTGTGGAGTGAATGAATAGAAATGCTGTAATTTGGGCGGTATTTATAGGCCGGATCTGGTTACGGCGTAACTTAAATTAAGAGTTACGCCGCAACATCCATTTCTTTGTATTTTGCTCTGGAAAAGCTGGTTACGGCGTAACATCTGGAAAGAGTTACGTCGTATCTTCAATAAATCGTGGTTACGCCGTAATTGTGGAATGAGTTACGGCTTAGCTTGCAGCGGCGCAGAACATCATTTGACCTAATTAGTTACGTCGTAATCCTAGGAGGGAGTTACGTCGTAATCTTCAGTTTAGTTGGTTTTCTGAGCCACGCTCCTGTTACGGCGTAATGTGAGAGGTGAGTTACAACGTAACATCTTCAAAATGAGCATACTATCATATATCTTCAATAAACTCTCCAAATCCGCGTCTCATTAGCTCCAATGCTCATAATTTACCTGAAAGTGAAATATAGAGGAAAACAAGCGTAAATCCATATAAATGATATAAAATACGAGCATTATTGGGGGAAATTGACAATTAATATTCAGGATTATTTGTTGTTATCAAATATCCCCCCACTTGAACTCTACTTGCCCTCAAGTAGACCTTATTAGATAGATTTCTAAAAAGATATCTCCCATTACCTCGAAAATATAAGTTTACAAATCCCTTATGCTAGAATAAAACCAAGCCGAACACCTCACGAAAAGGGAACAAAACACTGAAATCTCTCAACTATTCTAAGTGTCAATTTCGAGGTGATCACTCAACGCACAGTCATAGCATGTATTCTATCATAAGCTTGGCGGTTACACAAATCTCCACCACTAGAGTTAAGGGCTAAACAATTCTTGAAGGAAATATGGGTAGACACGACAAAGGTTAAGGGTGAGTCATCATTACGGTTGCATTTAGCGTATGCAACAAGCCTTTTAAACCAATTGGTGTCCCAAGTGGATGAGTGTAGTCTCGTGAGGGCTTACAGGGAACGCACCCACAAAGTTCATTTAAAAACTAATACAAGGTTATTGTGTTTAAAAAGAAAGAAGTGTTACAGAGGATAGTTACGTTGTAGCCCCTATAAGGAGTTACGCCATAATTTGTGCAAAACCTGGCAGACTCTACAGGAGTGTAGCTACGACGTAACCATTGCATAGGATTATGCCGTAAATGGTAATGCTCTGAGAAGCTACTAAAAAAAGTATGTTATGGCGTAACCATAAGAATAAGTTACGTCGTAACTGTGGACAGATCAGGTCCCCGTTCAGCATGCTGCAGCAACTTTTCTCCGATTTCCTGCAAAAATGGTTAAAAACACAAAACCCAACCGAAAAGAAAATAAAACAAATGAAAGGGATAATTCGGGTTGTCTCCCGAAAGAGCACTTTTATTTATTTACAAGTATTTAAGTTAGACTCAAAGCCTCAGGGCTTTATGGCGGCCTTTTAACTAGGCCAACCTCCTCCATATCCTTCATCAAGTTATGTCTGACCCAAGCAACATTTGTAATAGTGCGGAGATACTCCTTAGTCTCGATCTTCCAGATTTTACAAAATTTTTCGTCCGGCCCCAAGTGGTATCTAGTAAACTCATACTTTTCAGCTAGAATCGGTGGCGGCCTCTTATACGGAACGCCAAGAAGCTTGCACCTTCTTTGCTCATATGCTTCATCGTCGGGGTTAGTGAACCCATCTTCACCTTGTAGTTCAAGGTAATCCAAAATCTATTCTATATCATCATCGTCGGACTTTGTACCTTTAAACCATTTATCGTCGAGTAAATCTTCCACTAGCACCCGTTTGCATTCCTCTTTCTCATTTCTCATTGAATCTTTGATCTCTTCATCCGATACTTCACTTTTGTCGTTTGGAATCTCTTCGCTCGGGTCTTCTTTACTCATGCATCCTTTCCAGATCTTTTCCTTAGATAACGCATCTACCTTCCCATATTTGATTTTGACCCAATTTTCAAACCCCAAGTTGTCTAGCCAAGGCAACTCTGTTCTTTCCGCATCATTGGTTGAGGTCCAAAAGAATTCATCTTCCCCAACTCTCTCAATGTTACTTCCCCCATTACATTCATCTTCAAAAGGGTTGCAAAATACCCAAAAGACTTCACCAGGAGTTTTTATCTTCTCACACTAATGCTTTCGAGCCAGTTTATCATTGGTGTCGCCCGAGGGACCCTCCATGCAGTAGATATCATCATTTATGGACTCTTTCTCGAGACAATGCTCCTCATAATCAATCTTGAGCTTTTTTAGAAGATTAGGATTAATTTTGGCATCCCCAAATTGCACCAAATACCAATCATCAAAAGATAAATCCCCGAACTTAACGTAGTGTCTTTCTAACTCGTGAGGACATATCCATTCTTCATCCTTCATATTACTGCCCCTGTTGCAATATTCACCAAAGGATTGCATGTAGGCCATGCTCGAGTGGATTCGTCATCTGTGATCATTATGGGATTGCAGCAGTGTTTGATGGGTGGCTCTTCCTCTTCATCGATTGAGAATTTGGCTAATCTTTCCTCGTCGTTAAGTGCAGACCACATATATCTGTTATCTTTAACCATTTCCTTATCGATCCCTCTGTTGCATATTACATTACAAGGTTCGCACGAAGCCCATAGATCATACCATTTTCCATTATCAGGGGGCACATGTTTGTATCACTGGACCATCCATTAATAACATGCGTCTTTGATTCATCTAACTCGAGAAAATTTTCAGACCATGTGTCCGAGTTACGTCGTAGCTCTGATGTTTGGTTATGGCGTAACTCACTCCTGTCATCAGCATCGGTATCCTTCATAATGCCATGATCGCTTTCTAACCTTTGTTTACGCCGTAACTCATCACAAGTGTTACGGCGTAACTGAACACTATCGCTAGAATTTTCAGCCGTATCTGAATTTTTGGTGAGAGAATTGACTTGTAACTTTGCATCTTCATCAGAAAAGATGACCTTTCATTCCATCATAGGTTTTATCCCTTCTGGTTTAGTGTTATTTTTCCTTACCTTCTCACTAAGCTTCTCCTCTATTGTTTCAAGGTTTTTTAGGGTTGTGTCATGATTGGAAAGGCTTCTATTAGTGGTTTCCTGGAATTCCTTGAGCCATTCATCTTGTTCTTTTTGTCAATGCCATTACCATTCCGATTTTCCCCATAAAATGGACAATTTTCTCCATATTTAATTTCGTCAAAGAGAGGACAATTTTTGGTGAGATGTCCTCCTCCACAGCTTTCGCAACCTACTTGGATGGCATGAACAGTTTCTCTGATCTTGAGCATATCCCGACCAAGATTTTCTAGCTTGTTAGTGATGGCGGCAATTCCATCAAAACTTCTGCCTTGGTTCTTCTTGCTTCCTCCATCGTGCCATTTTTGGGAATGATCGGCCATTTTTTGTATGGTTTCAATGGCGAGAGTAGGAGTCATGTTCGGTATCGGTCCTTGGTAGTCCAACATCTGTCTTGTAGTTACGTTGATAGTTTTGTAAAAGA
Source organism: Chrysanthemum seticuspe (assembly GCA_019973895.1). Classification (NCBI taxonomy): domain Eukaryota; kingdom Viridiplantae; phylum Streptophyta; class Magnoliopsida; order Asterales; family Asteraceae; genus Chrysanthemum; species Chrysanthemum seticuspe. Next base: position 330,962,074 of record BPTQ01000006.1, read on the forward strand.
GGTTGACCTTTTGCTGGCTGTTCAAGTCATGAGTTGGACACTTGTAGAGGAGATCGTTGTATCTATCCCAGGCTTGATACAACGTTTCATCGTCATCTTGCTTGAAATTATGGATCTCCATGAGCTGATTAGATATCTTCGACGGAGGACAATATCTTTGGATGAAGTGATTTTTTAGTAGAGCCCATGTATCAACTGCCCCGGCGGGTAATCTTTAGATCCATCTTCTTGCTCCCCCAGTAAGAGTCATGGGGAACACCCTCAGCATAACACCGTCATGAGACACACCCAGAATTTTGAAAAGTCTTGCGATGTATAAGACATTCTCAACGTGCTCATACGCATCTTCGTTTGTGTTTCCTAAAGAAGGGTTAGCACGAAGCTCCCTCATAAATTGATCTTTAATCTCGAAACGGACATTAGCTCCAATCACCGGACTTACGAGCCCCGACCCTTGTTCTTCTCAAGTCAATGCCAAATATTCTTCATCAATGTTAACAACTTCCATGGTACCTGAAACTTGAAAAAGATCATGAGAAATTTAGAAAATTTAAAACAAAATAGAAATGAAAGACTTAATGAAAATCCTAATATAACTGACCAGCAGCGGCGCCAAAAACTTGATGCAGGTTTTACTGACAAGGTTTTAATATTTGTATTGTCTCGTTATACCTATGGTCAACCCTCATGCACTAACGGGCAGTATACCCGGTCGTGTGTACTGTAGTATTCGGTAAAACTGAGGTCGTCCCAAGAGCTATGTGTGCGGATTTTAACTAAGTCTAGGTGTCACAGATTTTAATGTTGAAAACAAGAAAATAAGAAAAGCAAGTAAAGGCGAGGGTTATGATCAATAGAAGAGAAGTGTGCTAACCCAATTACTCATCCTATCAAGTAAAGTTCATGTTTAATTACTTCCAATTGCTTCAAGTGGGGGTAAAAGGTTTCCACCTATCAGCAAAGGTCAGTTCGTCCTAACCTATCAGCAAAGGTTTCCACCGAAGATCGCGGGTGACCCCTTGAAAGTCCAGTTGTTTTTAGTCCCCTAAGCTAAGTCATTAAGTGCCGCTACATGCAAGATTCATAAAAATGAGTGCCCGGGCGCTAGCATCTTAAACACTCATCGCTAACTTCTTAAGTTCATCCAAACAGTAGGTGATCAGTTGGTCAAATCGCACAAGCGAAGAAGGGTCGTCAGTTGGTCAATTCTTACCCTTCCCACTCAGTCTAGCTACTTAGGGTCAGTTGGTCATATCTCCTAAGTATCTAGCCACTACCATCATTCAAAACTACCAAAACAAGGGTAGCTACCAACAAACTATGCATGCATACACTAGAAACAATTATACGAAAGCAATGTAAACATAAAAAAAAAATCAAAGAATCATAACTAGGCTAGCACCAGAGGTGCTTAGCCACTCATATTAACTAAAACAAACGATTCAATGTCTAACATATCGAAATACATGAATTGAAATTAAAGAAATGATAAATTCCTAATGCTTATCGTAGGGGAGTGATTTCTCCCTTGGAGATGACTCAGTATGCTCCTCAAGATCTGTCTTCACACTTCTACCCACATTCTCTGAATTGGTGTGTGGAGTGAATGAATAGAAATGCTGGAATTTGGGCGGTATTTATAGGCCAGATCTGGTTACGGCGTAACTTAAGTTAAGAGTTTACGCGGTAACATCCATTTCTTTGTATTTGCGCTGGAAAAGCTGGTTACGGCGTAACATCTGGAAAGAGTTACGCCGTATCTTCAATAAATCGTGGTTACACCGTAATTGTGGAATGACTTACAGTGTAGCTTGCAGCGGCGCGGAACATCGTTTGACCTAATTAGTTACGTCGTAATCCTAGGAAGGAGTTACTTCGTAATCTTCAGTTTAGTTGGTTTTCTGAGCCACGCTCCTGTTACGGCGTAATGTGAGAGGAGAGTTACGCCGTAACATCTTCAAAATGAGCATACTATCATATATCTTCAATAAACTCTCCAAATCCGCATCTCATTAGCTCTAATGCTCATAATTTACCTTAAAGTGAAATATAGAGGAAAACAAGCGTAAATCCATATAAATGATATAAAATACGAGCATTATTGGGGGAAATTGACACTTAATATTCATGATTATTTGATGTTATGAGTAATCAAGGAAATTCATCCAGATTAAATATCATCTCCTGCACCAAGGCCCAGAAATACCTAGAGAAAGGAAGTTTCCTTTTCCTGGCCCAAGTTAAGAAGAAGAAGAACAAGGAAGAAGAAGGGAAACGGTTAATAGATGTACCGGTGGTTTGGGATTTCCCTGAAGTGTTTCCTGAAGACTTTCCTGGAATACCGCCAGTTAGACAAGTCGAATTTCAAATCGATTTAGTGCCAGGAGCTGCACCCGTAGCACCGGCACTATATCTATTAGCCGCTTTGAGTTGGAAGAACTTTCAAAACAATTGTCCGAATTAGCCGACAAGGGATTCATAAGACCAATTTCCTCATCCTGGGGAGCTCCAGTCTTGTTGATTAAGAAAAAGGATGGATCCTTCCGTATGTGTATTGACTACAGAGAGCTAAACAAGTTAACGGTGAAAAATAGATACCCTCTAACAAGGATCGATGATCTCTTCGATTAACTCCAAGGAGCGAACGTGTTCTCAAAAATCAATCTATCAGCTCCGAGTTCAAGAAAAATACATACCAAAGACCGCTTTCAAAACTCGCTATGGACATTATGAGTTTCAAGTTATGCCTTTTGGGCTAACTGATGCTCCGGCTGTATTCATGGACCTCATAAATTGACTATGCAAACGCTACTTGAATAATTTTGTGATAGTATTCATAGACGACATCCTAATCTACTCTAAAAGCTACTCAAGGAGGAACAGCTTTATGTGAAGTTCTCCAAGTGTGAATTTTGGATTTCCACCATGCAGTTTCTGGGTCATGTGATTGATAGTCAGGGTATTCATGTAGATCCCTCCAAGATTGAATCCATTAGATATTGGGCCACTCCTACTACCCCGATTGAGATACGTCAATTCTTAGGACTTGCTGGATATTACCGTAGATTCGTTGAAGGTTTCTCTAAGATAGCAAAACCTCTGACCACCTTGACTCAGAAAATGGTGAAGTATACTTAGGAAAAGGACGAAGAAGAAGCCTTTCAGCAACTGAAGGAAAAATTATGTAGTGCACCGATATTGGCTCTACCAGCGGGAAGCCAAGATTTTGTGGTGTACTGTGATGCATCACATAAGGTATTTAGGAGCTATTTTGATGCATCTCTATAACTCAAGACCCATGAGAAGAACTACACAACCCGTGACTTAGAGCAGGGAGCTATGGTGTTTTCACTTAGGATTTGGAGGCATTACCTTTACGGCACAAAGTGCACCGTTTATACGGATCATAAGAGCCTTCAGCATATTCTGGACCAGAAGGAGCTGAACATGAGACAGCGACGCTGGTTGGAACTGCTGAGCGATTACGATTGTGAGATACGCTATCATCCTGGTAACGAAAATGTCGTTGTTGATGCTCTTAGCCGAAAGGAGAGGGCAACTCTCCATTGTCAACTCAAATTCTTGCGGCTCAAGCTGAAGCAGTCAAGGAAGAAAATTGACCTTACAAAAATCTCTATGGTATGTTGAAGAGTGAAGATGGACTGGTGAAACGTTCTGATGGAACCTTGTGTTTTAATGAAAGGAGTTGGATTCCAAGGTTTGGTGAAATATTCTATTCATCCTGGTTACGATAAAATTTACTACGATTTGAAGAAGTTGTACTGGTGGCCAAATATGAAGGTTGAGATCGCTAATTATACTAGAAAGTGCTTAACCTGTGCCAAGGTTATAGCCGAACATCAAAGACACTCTGGTCTACTTATTCAACCCGAAATCCCCGAGTGGAAATGGGAACACATAACCATGGATTTCATCACTAAGCTTCTAAAAACCTCTAGCGGCTATGACACTATCTGGGTTATCGTTGATCGTCTCACTAAATCAGCTCATTTCTTACCGATCAAAGAAACCGATAATATGAATACTCTAGATCTTCTTTGTATCAAAGAAATCGTCGCACGTCATGGAGTACCGATTTCTATAATCTCTGATCGTGATAGTCGTTTCACTTCAAATTTCTGGCAATCGCTTCAAAGGGCTCTCGGAACAGATCTAGATATGAGTACTGCATATCATCCCCAGACCGATGGCCAAAGTGAAAAGACCATTGATAACGCTACACGCGTCATTCAGGGTCAAAGGAACTTCCTTTTCGTCGAGCAAGTTTTTCAACACCCTAGGCAGTGAACCTAATCGTTGTAGTGTAGTATTAGGGTAATCCACGGGAATTGATATCGTTCTCTAGGGGAATAGGAATGCTAATGAGAAGTTACTACGCTAAGGTTGGGGTTGAGGAAGATTATTTTTTATCTTTTTATGTTTTTTAGGAAATGGAAAGGTACGAATCTCAGGGTTTGGATTTGGGGGTTGGTATTTCTACCGATTACTCTACTCGTCTAATTATCTAAACTAATGTGTATGTAGTTTGGGGGGTTACGATCCTGAAGCCGTCTGGTTATCCTGACAAAAACTGGTCTGCAATTTTCTGGAAAAAATTCTGGAAAATTTACATCTTTAGAATCTGGAAAAATTTCCTGCAAAACATCCATTATGACTCGATACAAGCATTTGACTCGAACAAACAAACATGTATATCTTTTAATTAATTGAAATTCTCATGTTTACGTTTCTTTTGAAAACGTGTGTAATACTCCCTACACTTATCCCTTATGTAAAATACCTTTATATGTAATTAAGATGAGGTTAAAAACAAAATAAAGCATTTTTACAAATTTAAATATGAGAATAAACAATCAATAAAAGATATATGACACAAACAAGTAAACAATTAAGCATGGGTTGCCTGCCACGAAGCGCTTTTCTTTATTTATGAGTCTTGTAGCTAGACTCGTAGTCGTGCCCCTACGTGACTTCATTACCGTCACCTTCTTCCTCATGACGGTCTCTATTGGGGGATTCAATGTTGTAAAAGTGCCCTATGATGCACCTTTCTAAGAGGTCGTCCTCTCCCCAATCGGTTCTATATTCCAGTCCTAAGTTCAAGCAATCCTTATAGAAACCCAAAATCTTGGCCATAACATAATCTACTCCTTTCTCTTTATCCTCCTCATTCCTATAATAGACCGATAGTTTAAGTTCCTTTTCATCATTGGAGAGTGATGAAAACTTCTCAATCATAAACGGCATTTGGTAAGCTATGTCATTGGTCTCATCCGTGAATCGCACTATTCCTAATAAGGGATCATAAGTCATCCCGGTGTTTTCTATGAAAGGTTTTCCTAGAATAACGTGGGACAAGCTAGGATCTATGGCCGTACTAATATCATCCACAATTATGAAATCCGTAGGAAATGTGAAACTACCTACATAGACGGGCAATCCTTTAACTCTACCAAAAAAATTGCAACTAACCCTAGGATTATCGGGATCTTGCCTAGTTGGGATAGGCTTCTTCATTACCTAATTATAGTAGGTGCTAGTCATTATGTTTATTGGGGACTTGCAGTCAATGTAGACCTTTGCCACGAAAAGGTGTCCTATACAACATGGTATGTTAAGATTCCAAGGGTTCCCAAACTTGATCCTAGGGCTTTTCCTAACATACATGTGACGGAGGTCACGCACTAAGTGAGGGTGGCGAGATAGTTCTTCTTCCATAGGAAACTTATTGAAATAGTCATTGTCTACTTCATCTATTTCCTCGGTTGTTTCATTCATTGGTGTTTCACTAACCTCAAGTATCGTCTCATCGTTCGCTTCGTCATTTGTTCTATTAGGTTTCACTAAGGTGATGGTATTGACGAATTGAACGTGCTTAGCTAACTTACTTGGGTCCTTAATCTCTACACCGGAAGGTTCGGGAGTTGAGATATCATTAACCTTCCTATCACTATTGGTCATGGCTTTCAAGAGGTTATCTATCTTCCTATCCATCTCGGCTTGTTGCAACATCCCTTCAATGTTTTGTTGGTTAGGGCCGTGAGATGGGGGGCATGACAAATTATTAGAAGTGAATTCTTTGGTTTGTCCCCAATAGAAGTCGGGCTTGCCCTTCCATGCTTCTCGGGCGTCATTAAAAGTCCTAGGTCCGGGTATTGTAGGGAATCTTCCTCCCGTTCCATTAATACGAGAGGATGCGTAGTCAACAGAAGCTTGTTCGGGGAATCGGGTGCAAGTGCGCGTGTTATGAGGATTACTACACGGCTCACATGAGGAAGAAACTTTGTTCACATGGCATGAAGACTTAGGAGTTTCGTAGGAGCTCATTAGGAATTTAACTTGATCTTCAAGCTCGAGCATCCTACGGTCAGAAGGTTGTGAGTCAATGGGAGGCAAGGAGATTGCCTTAACGGTTTTGGGCAACTCACGGGGGTTATTCAAACTTTCATTTTCATAGAGAGCAAGGTCCTCTATTATACCCCATGATTCTTCCGCGGTGAGATCACTAAGTTTTCCACCTGCCGCTTGGTCAATGGATCGCTTGGTGGGGAAGTTGACATGATCATAGAAGAGTTGGACTTGGAGCCAAAGATCAATGCCGTGATGACGGACTTTATGAAGTAAGTCCTTCAATCGAGTCCATGCTTCGTAGAGAGATTCACCTTTACGTTGTTGGAACATCAAGATATCATTCCTAGGCTTAGTGGTTCTCCCCGGTGGAAAAAATTGAGCAAGGAAGCGAGAGGTGAGATCATCCCAACTTGAGATGGAGCCGGCGGGAAGTCACTCAAGCCAATTACTGGCTTGGTCCTGTAGAGAGAATTGGAAGAGACGCAGACGCGTGGTCTCCCGAGTAGTAGCATCCAGGTCGATGGAATCGACAATTTTAAGGAAATCCTTAAGATGCTGATTAGAGTACATCGATCCAACAAGTGGTATCAGAGCTTGTGTGGAAACTCTGACTAAGAAGAAACCTTAAAACCTAGTTAACAACAAAACCTAAAGATGTCGACTGATGCTGTTCCACCCCCATCCATCACCTCACTAAGAATACCAATCATTAAGAAGGGAGAATACGACCTATGGAGTATGAAGATGAGGCAGTACATTGCTATTACAGACCATGCACTATGGAATGTAATTGTCAATGGTAATGAAGTAGTTCCAGAACCTGTAGAAATTCCTGGACAACCTAAACCACCCAAAGCAGTCTTACCAACAGCAACAATAAGAAATCAAGAGAAGGCTCTCAATATATTGTTGTCTGCTATTCTAGATGGTCATCTACTCAAGTTCCATGATGCTAAAGATGCAAAGCAACTCTGGGCTGCTCTCAAGACAAGGTTTGGAGGTAAGGATGCTTCCAAGAAGATGCACAAAAATCTGTTGAAGCAGCAGTTTGAAACATTCACTGTTGGAGAAAGAGAAGGCCTTGATGCTGCCTATGACAGATTCCAAAATCTTCTCAGCATGCTGGAGTTGTACAAAGCAGAGGTTTCAGTTGAAGATGCTAATCTAAAGTTCTTAAGGAGTTTGCCATCGACATGGCATGTGATTGCTACTATGATCAGAGGACAACCTGGTTTGGATGTTATGGACTTTGATGAACTCTGTAATCACTTGAAGGTGTATGAGCATGAGATGAATGGCCAAACTAGTTCAAAATCTCATAGTATTGCCTTTTAGTCTTCTGAAAAGAGAGGCAGTACTTCCACTAAAAGTACTGCTTCTCCTACTCAAAGTACTGTTGCTCAAAGTACTATTGCCTACTCTAACCCCATCTTTGCTCAGCAAGCCACACCATCAAATACCATCCACTCAGATGAAATCGTATGCTCTTTCTTTGCACAACAAGCTACCCTACCTGTTACTTATGAAGAAGATCTATCACAGATTGAAGAGGATGCTCTTGAAGAAATTGATATCAGGTGGCAAGTTGCTATGATCACTGCAAGGATCAAGAAGTTTATGAAGAAGACAGGAAGAGGCATTCACTTCAAACCAAAACAGGGAATCACTTTTGACAAATCCAAGATTGAATGCTTCAATTGTCAAAAGACTGGACATTTTGCAAGGGAATGTAGGTTTGCTAAATATCAAGAAAACAGGATGACTGAGAAACCAAAGCTAGAGCTAAAAGAAATTCCTATTATTGAAACAAAAGCTTTGGTTGCTCAAGAGAATCTATCAGAGGTTGATTGGAGTGCTGAGTTTGATGATGAACCAGTAACCTATTGTATGATGGCTGTGGAGGAATCAGTGGAAGAGTTTGATTGGAGCACAACTTTTGATGAGGAACCTGGACATGCTGCTTTGGAATCCAGAGATGGTCTAGGAAGCTTTGATTGGAGCATGGAGAGTGAAGATGATCCTGTTCTACTTGCTATGGTAGCCACTTCACCGAATTCACCCCTATCTCTGAGGTATGCTCTAAGTGACATAACTTTTATCAAAAGGTACTTAATGATTATGTGACTGAAAGAGATAATTATCAAAGGGATAGGTCTGAGGTAGCTGGTTATCAAATTACTTTAGAGTCTATGGAAGCCAAAATAATAACTCATGAAAATAATGAAATGGCTTGGGCAGAAAAGTATGAACAACAGGATTATCAGTTAAAATTAAGTGAATGGAAGTTAAATTGTAAGATTTCTGAAATTGAGAAACTGACTAAGGAGAGAGATGAATTGCTAGAAAAGTTTGCTGCTTGGGGACAATCGGGTCTTTCTCATGTTAGTTATGTTGAAAAACAGAGAAGAGCTTACATTAGAACATGACTAGGTTTTGGTATGGACTTTAATAGCATAGAAAACCCACCTAGTGATCAGGATGAATGTGATTTTGAGGATATAACCACTAGTGATGATGAACTCATTAATTATGTAGACACATCTAGTAATGAGGAATCAGTCAGTGAAACACCTCCTGAGTTTAAGAAAGATAATGGTTATCATGCAGTACCTCATCCCACTGGAAGTTTTCAACCCCTTAGGCCAGATGTTTCTCGTTTTGGAATAGACAATCTAGAGTTTAGGAAAAAGCTTATTGGTCCATCTAGGTCTGAAACCCCAAAAGAAACTGTTGAAAACCCTAAGGATAATGATGTTAAAAGTCAAGCAGTACCTTCAACTCAAAGTACTGCTACATGTTCAGCAGTACCTTTAGGAAAATCTTTTCAAAATACTGCTAAACCTTTTTGGGATAACTTTGGTCAAAACAGTTTTAATCATTCACCTAGAAGACAGAATAGTTTTGGTCATAGACATAGAGGAAGCAATTTTGGGAGTTTGGGTCAAAAATTGTGTTTTTTTTGTTATAGTCCTGATCATCTAATTAAGCACTGTGACTTTCACTCAGAGTACCTAAGCAAATTTCCAAAGAACAGAACTACCAACCGTAGCCCTAGAGAGAATAAACCAGTCTAGAATCATTCACACAGGGTTAACAATAGCAACTTTTCACAAGACTATAGGTACCCTCACCAGAGTAGACCTTTTTCAAAACCACCAGTACCTTCAAATACTTTTCCAAGGACTCAAGCAGTACCTTCTCAAAGTACTGCTAGATTTTCAAACAACCAAGGTACTGTAAACACTTTTTGGAATGGAAAGCCTAGGAGATCAAATTATTATCAATCTAGAAGGCATTACAACTCCAAAAGAGTAGCTAAGTCAAAGGACTCTACACCAGCAGTTAAAACCAAATGGGTTAAGAAAGAAAGTACTGATGAGGAACAAACAGTACTTTCAACAAGTACTGGTGAAACAGAGATTTTTGATAAAGATGATTTTGTGGAAAAAGAAAAGGAGATTTTTGTTGAAAAAGAAAGTTTTGCTGAAAATCCACCACAAGTTTTAAAACAAAATATAATACTTGATTATGTCTACAAAAATTGTAAAAATTACATACTCAAGGAATTTGATTATGTTACTCCACAAGGGGAACACAAGTCAGTAATGGCTTGGGTTCCTAAAAGACACTAACTCTTATATCTATGTGCAGGGCAACCCAGAAGAGGAGCTTAAAGATCATCTAATTGTGGATAGTGGTTGCTCTGGAAGCATGACAGGAGACAAAGATATTCTGTCAGATTTTAGATCTTATTGTGGAGGAAGAGTTGCATTTAGGAATGATCCTAATGGAGGAAGAATCACTGGAAAGGGAACCATCAAAGCAGGGCGTATAGATTTTGAGAATGTTAAATATGTGAAGGATCTCAAGTTCAACCTTTTGTAAGTCTCTCAAATCTGTGATAAAAAGCACCCTGTGTTATTCACTGACACAGAATGTCTCATTCTTTCACCTAAACTCAAGCTTGCTGATGATAACTTGGTGATACTGAAAGTACTAAGAACCAATGATGTGTATAGTTTGGATATGAAGAGTCTTCACTCTTCTGAAAGAGCTACATGTTTAGTAGCAAAGGCATCACTTGAAGAAGCACATCTATGGCATCCAAGATTAGGCCATGTGAATTTCGAAAACATCAACAAGCTGGTTAAAGGAAATTTAGTAAGAGGTTTACCTTCCAAAACATACAAGAATGATCACTCATGTTTGGCGTGCAAGAAGGGTAAACAACACAAAGCTTCATGCAAGAAGATTGAAGATAGGACAATTAGAGAACCTTTGGAGCTGTTACATATGGATTTGTTTGGACCTGTCTCTGTTGCAAGTCTAAACAAGAAAAAGTACTGCTTGGTTGTGACAGATGGTTGCAGTAGATTCAGTTGGGTATTTTTCTTGGGATTTAAAGATGATACTTTTGATGCAATTCATGATCTTATAATAGCACTTGAAAACCAATTGAGACTCAAGGTTAGAGGTATTAGATGTGACAATGGGACTGAATTCAAGAACAAACTTATGGATGAATTTTGTGCCAACAAAGGGATCAAGAGGGAGTTCAACATTGCAAGAACACCACAGCAGAATGGTGTTGTAGAGAGAAAGAATAGAACTTTGATTGAAGCAGCCAGAACAATGCTTGCAATTCACAATTACCTATTCAATTTTTGGCTGAAGCTGTAAGTACTGCTTGCTATGTGCTTAACAGAGTATCAGTCACCAAACCTCAGATGAAGACACCTTATGAGTTGCTAATGGGCAACAAACCCAACATTCGTTTTATGAAACCTTTTGGATGCCATCTGACTATTCTTAATACAATTGATAATCTGGGAAAATTAGATGGCAAGTCAGAAGAAGGATATTTATTGGGATATTGCACCAACAGCAAAGGATTTAGAGTGTACAATAGAGTCACCAAGAAGGTTTAAGACTGTCTTCATGTTGAATTTTTAAAAGATCAAGAAAATCATAAGGGTAAAGGTCCTGATTGGATGTTTGATCTTGAGGTTTTGACTCCTTCTATGAACTATGTACCTGTTAGAGAAGAAAATCAACCTGTACACAATGGAGAAGATTTATAGTATGTTGTTCATGGAGTCCATATTAGACCTGATGCTGTTCCTGATGAAGAACCCACACCTGTTGAACCAAAGAAAAGTACTGATGAACCAAAAACCTCACTATCTGCTGAGGATCAAGCTATTCAAGAGGAACTTAATCAGATGCTTTTTCAAGATGTAGTAGCAAATTCTTATAATGATGATCAAAGAAGAGCTTATGAAGAAGCAAAGAAAAAGAACAAGACTGCAGAGTTCTCTCATAGTACTTTAGATCACAGTAGTTTGGGTGACAGTACTTTCGATCAAAGTACTGCTGCACCTGTTGAAAACACTTTGGATGATTTGGATGATCCTACCATGCCTGGCTTAGAAGATACTGATGATGAGTTTGAAGATGAAGGTATTTTCTCAGATTCCAATGAAGATGCTGATTTCACTAATTTGGGTGATAATTATGAAGTTCCACTGACTCCTATCTTAAAAATTCATAAAGATCATCCTACTGGTCAAATCATTGGACCTTCTACTCATGGAGTACTCACAAGAACCAAAGCTAAGGGTTTTTCTACACCTCATAATGCTTTACTTTGCTTTGTCTATAAGATGGAAAGAAAGTCATTGGTACAAGATGGGTTTTCAGAGTCAAGAGAGATGAAAGAGGGAATGTCATCAGGAACAAGGCACAGTTAGTTGCACAAGGATATAGACAAGAAGAAGGAGTATATTATGATGAAGTATTTGCTCCTGTTGCAAGGATTAAAGCAATTTGAATTTTCCTTGCTTTTGCATCATATATGGGATTTCAGGTTTATCAAATGGATGTCAAAAGTGACTTTTTATATGGCAAAATTACAGAGGAAGTTTATGTTAAACAGCCTCCTGGTTTTGAAGATCCTACACATCCAAACAAAGTCTACAAAGTTGTTAAGGCTCTTTATGGCTTACATCAAGCACCTAGAGCTTGGTATGAAAGGCTCTCTACCTTTTTATTGCAACATGGTTACAGAAGAGGAGCTATTGACAAGACTTTGTTCATTAAAAGAGATAAGAAGGATATCATGCTGGTACAAGTTTATGTAGATGATATCATATTTGCAGCTACAAAACAATCTATGGTCAAGGAGTTTGAGAAGCTGATGCAGAATGAATTTCAAATGAGTTCAATGGGTGAGTTAAGTTTCTTTTTGGGACTTCAAGTTAAGCAGTCAAAGGAGGGAATTTTCATAAGTTAAGACAAGTATGTATCTGACATACTTAAGAAGTTCAATTTTGATGCTATGAAGCCAGTTACTACACCTATTAAATCTATCAACTCATTGGGCAAGGATGAAGATGGACAACCTGTTGAAGTCAAACTGTACAGATCCATGATTGGTTGTCTTATGTACCTCACTGCTTCTAGGCCTGATATTATGTTTGATGTTTGTCTATGTGCAAGATATCAAGTCTCACCTAAGGTCTCCCATATGAATGCAGTCAAACGGATTTTTAGTTATTTGAAACAACAACCTAAGTTGGGGTTGTGGTATCCAAAGGTGTAACATATTGGATTTCATAAACACACTAAACCATAATCACAAATAGGCGTATAAGTGATGTTTTAGAGAGAGAAAGTTAGAGGTTGGGAACTTTAGTGAGAGAAAGAAAAATCTAATTATGAGCTCCAACTCTCTACCTTGGGAGGTAGAGAGTATTTATAGTCATTACATAAATCGCCACCTATCGGGCTGTGGATCAGGCATACAATGGGTAAAGACCCGTCCGTCCTCCACGGTGTTACTAAAACTAAATACTACTTAACTTATAATAATCTATGACTATGAGCTTACTAATGATTACATATACTTGAGGTGACCGACTCTTTAATACTTGGATTTACTAAATCCTAACAAAAGGATTCACCTTTTCACTTAGAAGCTTTTTCAGATAGTGATTATGCAGGTGATAACTATGATAGAAGATCAACCACTGGAGGATGCCAATATCCTGGAAGAAGATTAGTCTCATGGCAATGTAAGAAGCAAACTATTGCAGCAACATCCTCTACTGAAGTAGAATATGTGGCTGCTGCAAGCTGTTGTGGACAAGTTTTGTGGATGCATAATCAACTCTTGGACTATGGGTTCAACTTCAAGAATACTCCTATCAACATTGATAATGAGAGTACAATTTGCATTGTGAAGAATCCAGTTTATCACTCCAAGAGAAAGCACATTCAGATTAGGCATCATTTTATCAAAGATTGTTATGAGCATAGGCACATTAATGTTGTTAAGGTTCACACAGATGATAATGTAGCTGATCTACTCACCAAAGGCTTTGATGTTTCAAGATTCAATCACTTGGTGGTAAGCATTGGAATGATTAATTACTAAGATACATTTGAGGGGAGGACTATTTAGTGCAAGTATAGTCCTATGCATTGCTTGAGGGGAGGCAATCTCATGTTTATATGAAGTGTTTGCTATTGTCAAGAGGAGAATGGAAAAGTACTGCTTTTTGGTTATATGAAAGTACTGCTTTGGAAAGTACTGCACACGTAGAAAGAACTGTTTGTCTTATCAAAGTACTGTTCCAATGATAATATTGAGTGGTAAACTTCACTAACGGTAACTTTGTTATTATAGGCTGTGATTTTTTAAATCTCATCTATAAATAACTACTCTTCGAATTTCCCTCTCATCTTTATACCTTATAATCTTTTCCATATTTCTCTCTTTCACCCATATTATTCACTCAACAGCTTTCTTAGTAAACAAATCATCAATGGCAAATCGTAATACAGTTTCAAAACACAACATGGTGGCGAATTTGGATAAAACTGAAGCTAATGTCATCTTCCATGACATCATTGATTTTCTCACTAGATCTCCGATTAGTTATGCACTTTTAGTGGAACCAGATATAATTGAGCCATGGATTCAACAGTTTTGGGCAACTGCTAGGGCTCATATGGAGAATGTTGATTCATATATTCAAGCTAAAGTTGCTGGGAGGATAGTGAAGGTTTCTGAAGCTTCAATTCGTGAAGATTTATTGTTTGATGATGAAGAAGGGGCTGTTCGTTTTGATAAGCAATTGATTTGGGATACATTCAGAGACATTGGGTATGAAGGGTCCTTAACTGAACAAACTTCCAAGAAACCCTTATTTAGTCCACACTAGAAGTATTTGGTTCATGTATTGCTTCATTGTATTAGTGCTAAAAGTACATCATGGGAGCAATTTGGTTCTAACATAGCATCTGCTCTAGTGGGATTGGCTACTAATCGAATTTTCAATTTTTCAAGGCTAATTCTAGATGGAATGTTATCTCATATTTCTCATGGATCACGTTGGTTGATGTATCCAAGATTTATTCAAGTGTTCTTGAATAAACAACTTCAAGATGTACCAAAGCCTACAAGTCTACTACCTGTTGTGGTACAACCAGCCAAGATTTTCACCTTTATGGCTAGGAAAAGTGATCTGTTTACTGGAAGGAACACTCCATTAACCACTTCAATGATGGAGGTTGTTCAAGCAATACGAAATGAGGCTGCAGAGAGTGATGACAGAGAAAGTACTGCTTCAACGCAAGGTACATCACAAGGTACTGCTTCACAAGGTGCTGATGTTCAAGAAGATACTGCAGTTTCACCTTCACCATCTCCAAAAGCTTCTGCTCATGATTCTCAACACGAAGAACACCCACCATCCTCTCCCAATGATTATACTTCAACAGATGGGCTTCAAACATCTGGAGGATATGAGGGAGATTTGGCATCTGAGGGTACAGTTCTAGATAATTATGCTTTATCAATAGAATTGACCAGATTGAAGAAATCTTTTGAAGAATAGGCTACAAAAATTATGCAGTTGAAGCTTAAGTTTAGAAGATTCAAGAAACTTTTCTGGCCATTGGTTCAACATCATCGATTATGGGTCAAGTCTCAAAGAAAGCAAGGCAGGCCAGTTAGGCAATTTAAGAGGACCACCAAAGGCAAAAAGGTTCAACAGCAATCTTCATTCCAATTGGGGAGGAAATTGGAAGATAAGAATTTGAATGAAGAAGCTAAACTTCAAGGTATTAATGTTCAACCTCAAGATACTAAAGTGCAAGTCAATATGGAAAGTACTGAGGAAGAAAGAACTAAAGTTCAAGGTACTGCAGTACAAAGTACTGATGGTAAAAGTACTGATGATCAAGGTACTGCTCTTCATCAACGTACTGCTCTTCAAGGAACTTATAGGCAAGAGTTAATTACACCAAGGTTGTTAGATTTTGAAGAGGAAGTTGGTCCTTCAACAGTTATACCAGAAAAGGAAGCTGATACACCCAAACCAATACACACTACAAGTGATGATGAAACTATTGCTGAGATATTGCATGATCTGTCAAAACCAAGGGGTGTTACCATTCCAGGAGTTACTGAAGAACAACCACAAGCTTCTCAACCTTCTATAGATCCGAAAGATAAAGGAAAAGGTAAACTGATTGAAACAAAGAAGAAAAAGAAGCTTACCTTGGCATATATAAGAGCAATTGAAGTTGCTAGGAATGAGGAAGCAGCGAGAAAGGTACAAGCTGAATTGAATGCTGAAGTTGCTATTGAAGAAGCTAAGGATAAAGAAGCAGCTAAGAAATTGCAAGAAGAATTGAATGCTGAAGCTGCTGTACCATTAAAAACACCTATTCCTGTTGGGTTTTTGGTTCCTTGGATCAAGAATTATTCTAAGTGTTGGAACCACGGACAGAGTTGATGAAACCACGGACAGAAGAATGGATCCACTGCTGAAGACAAACCGCAGCTAGTAGTATTGTGTAACCACGGATATTGTAATGTAACCACTGCTAGTCTTGTATAGTCGGTTTAATGTGTTATATTAGATAAATATGGAAAAGATATTTATCTTGTAGGTTACGTATTGTATTATGTAAAGGACTCCTTAGGTTAGATTAGATATACGTATGTTTTATAACTAAGGTCGATACACTTCAAAGTTGTAAAACCCTAATACTGCTTAGAGTATTCGTATTAATAATAATATTGAGGTGTTGAATATTCATTGTTCTTCTTCTTAAGATTAAGTATTAAATTCTGCTTGATACTTAATAAGTCTTTGTTTAAGTCAGTTTCTATATTAGATCGTTTGCTCAACTGGGATCAACAAGTGGTATCAGAGCTTGTGATCTAGAAACTGTAACCAAGAAGAAGTTTTGTTAAGTTCTATTCAAGAAAGCTAAGATGTCTGACGAAACTCACTTGGTAACTGCATCAAAGGTGCCCATGCTCAAGCATAGTGAGTATCAAATATGGAGAATGCGAATGAGGCAATACATTCGTATGATCGTTTATGCCATCTGAGATGTTGTTGAAAAAGGTGATACTCTTCTTAAGAAGGGTGATGATGGTAAAGAGATAGTTATTGTTAGTGAAGTCGACAAGGCTAAAAGGAAACTGGAGATCAAAGCTCACAGTATTCTCTCCATGGGAATATGAGAAGTTTGTTAGAACTCCTTTAGATCGTTTTGAGCCTTAGGGTTTAAAAATAACAACACTACAACAAAATGAAGCTAAGGCGTCACTCATAAAGTGTTGTATTATGTCTTAAAAATGTTGCACTATATATAATGTGACACTTTTTCGAGTGCTACTTTATGTAACGTTGCTTTAGGTATATGCAACACTTATATTGGAATATGCAACTTTTTTTAAAAATGTTGCCCATATTTAGCAATTGTAGTATTTTAACTTGCAACACTTTTTAAATTCAACCACAACACTTTTTACACTCATGTGCAACACTTATACACTAAGGTGCAACACTTTTACATTCGAATGCAACATTTTTTACTAACAAGTGCCACACTTTAATATTCAAATACAACAGTTTTTGCATTAAAAGCCAACACTTTTTCACTTGCCGCCGCTATGCACGCAACACTTACATATATCAAGTGCGACAATTTTTGTTGTTTCTTGACATGTATGTGTGACACTTTATTAACTAATTTATAACACTTATATAATGCAACACAAATGCCATATATGTTTCCTTTTCTAAAAAATACACTTTTCTCAAAGTCGAAAATATAAATTCATATATCTCCAGTATATAAACAATAAAATACAAAAATAGTATTCTGTTGTACATTGACAAATTTATCCCGTGCAAATTAACTAACAATACATTGCCTCGAAAAGAGAAAATTTATGAGACTATAATCCTAGAAATCTTGACGTCTTCTTTGCAAATCGCCATTCACAGCTTATAGCACGCCAAAACAATGTAGCCTGTTACACCTGAAATTGATATACGTTTATAAATGCATATTTATACTAATATCAGCAAAAATTTGTGCTTGTCTGAAATAACACTTGACACCTTTTGGTTGGTAAAAGTTAGCAATAATGGCCGGTTAGATTATTCATGTGGCTGGTTCGAGCACATATGGTTTAAATGGGTAGAGCCGTAAGCATCTAGTCTAAAAAGTTTCAGATCAGGCAGTAAGTATACCCGCCAACCTTTTTTATTTTTATTTTATTTATTTATTTTTTTTCCCTAATAATGAATAATCTAATATACTGAACGGAAATTTTCTCTTTATATAATACTAAAATTTAGAGTAACGAAAGGAACAGGTGGCCGGGTAGGTAGCTCATCAAACAAGTTTATGTCAAACCAGTTGGGGTTGGGTTCAGTGCCTGCTCACTAATATTCTAGGTGTGTGTACACGTAAGGATAAGCTAGTTTGTGTTTCTGTCTAGCTCAATTACTATACAACCTGGAAAAAAAATGCATAGTTGATATAATCCTCCTGGTCCCATACATTCCGTATTCCCATCGTCCATAAAGTTTTGGGTCATTTGTGGGAAAGGGGCATTGTGAAACGATTAAATTCTATCACCATGTAACCATATACTATCCTCAAATATTTCATGTTCTCATTTAACAATTTTAATATACAACTAAGTTCAACAAAAAGCGAAATTTAAAGATTAGATGATCATGCCATATCTAATCCGTATGCTCAAACTAACACTACATATAAAAGTTACTTATATTATTGCAAGATGTGGTATCGAACTGAATACGAGTATCTAATTCATACCTTTTACCAAACATAGATAATATATGTTAAAAACATCCGCGCAACTCCAGGTGGTAATATTTCTTTATGCTTATGCCACACACCTTCAACTAACTTGTCTCGTTGGTCATTAATTTCTTTGGGCATTGGTTTTAGCTCATCTTTATTTCTTTCATGATCTTCTGCTAGCTCAACCTTCTTCTATTCATGATCCTCATCAATATGAACCAACTGTTTTCTCCGATTTTGTAGTGGCCAAAAAGCTCCCCTGGAATCATATATGACCTCACTGCAATTCATCGTTTTTTATCAACTTAGTGGTAACACTTCTACCGTAAAGTCAACGGTCCTAAATGATCTAGAAGAACTTCTATATTCTAAATCCTTATAGTTCTTCATTTGTTCCTTTATTATTATCATGCATGAAATAACTTCATTGAATTTAGAATTAAACCGTATTACTAAAAACTTAGATGTCAATATTATCTTACACTTGCCCTTGCCGTTTCACCATGTCTAGCAACATATATGTCCTTCCTTCCTCTGGCGTGAGCACTCAAACGTTTGAGTTAAGCTATGTGCATCCTTGCTTTGGTCTTTATGTACGGAGTATCTTTTTTCTCAGTAATTAAACCATCAGCAAGAAAGTATTATTACGGGGAGGATATGAAAAGCACAAATCACCATCAAAACATTTACATAGTACCATTTCCCAGTTACATATGAAAAGCACAAGTGAACTTTTTTGACCAGTTGTATACTTGTATGAATTTGTTATGCATTGTGATGACACAACACTACAGAACACACATTAATTGAATATAGACACATCAAGGGACAAATTGACAAACAAATATTAGTAGTAAATAAATCATCTACAGTAAATTACCATCACTTCTTTATTGCTTGCAAGGCAGACATTGAAGAGGTCAATAAAACGATTTTCAAACTCACGCAACCATCTACGTAAATACACCCCGTCTCCATTGACAGGACTAGGGGGCATCCCGAGGTGTCGCAGGACCCTGATGGAATTATGCTTCATAGTGTTCATTTTTGTTAAATTCCTCCTAATTGCACCCGGTCCAAAAAAATGTGTACACTCATTTATAATATAGTTGAATATATTTGTGCACCCGGTCCTTTTAAACCAGGTTCCGCCACTTCCAGTCTTTATACCCTATCTTTCTGTTGTTACAAGAAAACCGTCAGTGAATTGTATGTGAGGTTTAATTTTTCTTGATCGGTGGCTTGAGTGGCTACCCTTACAGTTTGATAATTGTACATGCAAGTAAATAATTAGGTGGCTTTCCTTTTTTATTTTTTATTTTTATTTTTTTTCAATCGTAACAGTTCACAATTAGTATTTCTGCAACTCAATCTTAATATCATTATCATTATATCATTAATAATCATGTCACTCAAGTGCATGAATTGCTATATTAGAATATCACCATATCCTCAGTAAACATGAATAACTAGACAATTGAACCAAATTCTATTGATGCAAATAACAAGTTTTGCTATTTTACCTGTGATGCCGACCAAGACTGCCTCCTTGAAAGAGAGACCATCGACAAAAGAGTGCGAGTCTACGAACAGTTTGTTGACGGAAGTATATATACATAGGTTATTTCTTGACGGATTTGAAGGAATGAGGGATAGATTTGTTGGAATAAGGTGAGAGGTTACAGGAAGAAAAGGATAAAGAGCAGTTTTTGACTTTTGGTGATTTGGGCTGTGGGCTTATAGGAGGACCGGCCTTTTAAAATAAGCCGGCTTATAAAATAAATTTTGCTTATTATGCGAACTTATTAAATCATAAGCTCTTAAAAAGAGTTTAAAACTTTAGCCTCATAAAAAAGGCTAAAAACTTTAGCCCGAGGGCTTTTGAACAATAAATTACTTATTTAATCACAAAAATATCTAACATATAAAAAAAACTCATTTAATTATGTATTTTTTAGTAATTTTGCAATAATAAGCCTAAGTTTAAGTCCATTTGCCAAAAAAGTTTACAAAAATATAAATTTCAACTTCGGCTTATAATAAAAGCCCCGTCCCATTACGCCAAACTTACCCTTAAAACTTATAATATTATTTATTCTCGCGTGGAGAAAATGAGTTATTATTAATTTTATTTACTTATAAATGTTGATGACGTATAACACGTATAGCAGGCCTACTGGGCTTAGCTCGTGCTATACGCATACTGAGCCCAGGCCCAATAACGAAACAACTACGACAACTGGATCAACAATAAGCCCAATCCAAAATTGGATATGGTCCGGACTCAAAGACGCACACAGAATGCCCATCGGACCAAACCTCTGGCCGCGGAAGGTATTTTGTGTCCGCATAAGCGATTATTACGGAACCTTGCCCGACAAGGGTCCCACTCCGGCCATTAACTTTTAAGTGCGAGTTGTAGGAAACCCTAACAGGGAGCCTCACCTATAAAAGGGGTTCCAAACCCCTCACAAGGTACAACTTTCTCTCTAATAATAACACACACTCTTATTATCTCTGACAAGAATGCGTACTTATTCTCACGCCGGAGCTTAATCGTGGGGTCCGTCCCCACGGTAAGGGTAGCGTCCCCACTGTAACAAGTATTATGACCAGATTTTGGCAATTGTGACAGAGAAAGTTTGGAAGCAGGAAGAAAGGGCCAAAGCAATAAATGCACTAAAAACTCGGTTAGACTTCCGCGAAGCTTCGCAACATTTCGGGTCGGAAAGGCCGACCGGAAGGAGGTATTTGAGGAAAAAGCTCGAGTCTAGGAAGCGCTGGAACACACCAGAAGGCTCGGATCGGAGGCATAATCGGTCTTGGTCGCCAGGGAAGAAAAATGCGGAGCGAGAAGCGGTGTTTAAGAGGCTACGCAAAAGTGTGTTCCACAGGCTGGGAGACAAGGAGGAAAGCATCTCTATGTATTCCAAAGATCCTAGAAGATCAATTCGCCACGGATCCAAGAAAGAGGAGGAAAGCTGCTATCAAGACTCCTACTCACGAAAGATAGAACCTAACTCTAGAAGGCATGGAACTGGTAGAGCACATCCACGGAAGACAGGAAAATACTCTGAAAGCGGAAATGAGGGAAGCGGACATCGGAAGTCCGGGTTCAAGAAACGGAAGCAAGCACTAACGGTGACGACCTGGCCAGACCATGGGTATGTAAGGAGACTGATCCGTTCACTCCACGCATCCGTTACTTTGAAATGCCAACGAAAACACGTATGCCGACTAATGTGAAAAATATGACGAGAGCGGAGACCCAGAAGATCATCTCAAAATTTTCCAGGCAGCAGCGAAGGTGGAACGTTGGGCCATGCCAACCTGGTGTCACATGTTTAATTCCACACTTACCGGATCTGCTAGAGTTTGGTTTGTTGACCTTCTGCCAGAATCAATAGACAGTTACGACGAGTTTGGTTTGTGTAATAAGCAACCGACATCTCCATATGTTTTTTTTTTTCATTTTCAAATGTTTTTAAAATAAAATCAAAACTTTATTAATAATAAAAAAATATTACATAATAACTCAAATAAAATTAAAAATATTACAATAAATAATAAAATAATATGACAATTTAATGTGCAATTGTTCGACGCCAAATGTATTCTACTAAATTGGCTTTAACGCTTAGATGAGTTGTTTGGTTATGTATCTTTTTAACAACTTATAATGTTTCTTCATGCATTCGTAGGGGATCATAGTCACGATGTTGCTCCTCTGGATAAAAATCGGGAGAGATTGTAATCCTTGTCTTTTAGAATCATATTATGTAATATGATGCATGTGTACATCATATCCGTTATTTTACTTAGCATCATCGGTCGTGCTGGATAAGGGTGAGCATCCCCGATCGAAACCCGCCAACCGATTCCAACCGCCGGAAACCAACCCGACCGATTCCGACCGACTGCTACTCGGGTCGGGAGTCGGTTCCAGTTTTCTGTGTTATCGGGACTCGGGTCTGGACGGGACGGGTCGGGACGGGCAAGAAACCGAGAAAAGACAAGCGAAGGTGACCGGAACCCGACATACCGATTCCGACCGACTACCGACCGATACCGACCGCCGGAAATCGGTTCGGGATTCGGTTTCAGTTCTCCGGCTAATCGGGAATCGGGCTTGTCGGGCATCGGGTCGGGACGGGTCGGGAGAGGCCCGATGCTCAGCCCTAGTGCTGGATGTGCTATTACAGCCCACTATTTCTTTGGGAAGCCAAACTCTATTTCCACATCTTTCCTTGTTGCTTCGTGCGCGTTGTATCAATCCGGGTCAACCGGTTCAACCCGGTTTTTATTAAAAAAATTTGAAAAAAAGCAAACCCGGCCGGGTTTCGAGAACCGGGTTGACCCGGGTCACTCAAAACCCGGCGGGTCTAACCGGTTTTAGAAACCCGGGTTTTTTTTACCCCCTTTTTTGCCCGGAACCGGTCCGACCGGTTAACCAGGCTGGGTCGACCCGGGTTTCAAAACATTGCTTATCACCTTATTAACAAAAGCTAAAAAATCGCAGGTAGCTCGGTTTAAAAATGAAAAAGCTTTGTTTTTTATCTAAAAAAGAATGCCAATTTGAGCAATCGGGTCGTTCTCGAAATTAGCCCGTTATTTTATGTACCATCTTATGTATTCAGTTATATAATACTACTTCAATACAAAAATGACTTTGACATGACGTTTATCTTTGTTATATTAAAGATATTTACAAATTAAAAAATGACGAACATACTCTATCTTTAGTATTCTAATGATTTGAAAATATGGAGGGAATGTTTACATTTCACAACATATGGCGCCAAAAGGAACTAGACCACGTTTGGTAGTTTTATGTTTTAGTTATTGAATTTGGGAAATGGAGGGAATACAAAAATAATGTGGCGCCATTTATATTAGATGTTGAAGTTAATATTTGGGCAAATTAAGATTTTGCAAGCGCATTAAGGAAAACAACCAATGTTTTGAAACCTGGGTCGATCCGGCCGGGTTAACCGGTTGGACCGGTTCCGGGCAAAAAAACGGGTAAAAAAACCCGGGTTAATCGGTTAGACCCGCCGGGTTTTGAGTGACCCGGGTCAACCCGGTTCTCGAAACCCGGCCGGGTTTGTTTTTTTCAAATTTTTTAAATAAAAACCGGGTTGACCCGGCGGTCAAACCGGTTGACCCGGTTATTTTTTATTTTTAAATGAAAAACCGGGTTGACCCGGCGGTCGAACCGGTGACCGGTGACTCGACCGGGTCGATTATAAACCCGGTTTTCAAAACATTGAAAACAACAGCCATTTATATCAGATGCTGAAATTAATATTTGGGCAAATTAAGAATTTGCAAGCTCATTAAGGAAAACAACAAATCAAAACAAAATATGTATAAAACAAATGAGTTAAAATTGAAGCATATAATACCTAGCAAATGAAATTCTGTGTGTATCGGCTATATGTCAAAATGTCAAATTGTCAATGTATGTACAAATTTAACATGCCAAATTACAACACCCCTAAATTGGTGTTCTTTGAAATCTCTAACAAATACAACCTTTTTTATAAAAAATGTATTTCTTTAAGAAAACTTAGCAACAATTCATGCTATGTGTTGCCTTTTAGTTTTCATAGATGCAACACTTTTTAAAAAGTGTTGCACTGGCATGCAAAATTCGTGTCACTTTATTAAAATTGTTGCATTAGATGGTTAAATGCAACACTTATTTCTAAAATGTTGCATTACTATAAATTTTATCAAACAAGCAACACATTTTAAAAGTGTTGCTTCAAAAATGTTGCCTTAGACTCATTTTGTAGTAGTGCAATGACAATACGCAGCGGATAAATCAAAACATAATAGTTATTGACACAAGGTTTTCATTCACAAACACTAACTAATCTTAGACGTTTATAGGTACACGTCTAGATAACTAAACTAATAACTAAACTAATAACCTAGGCGTTTACAAGACTGTACGCCTAGGACACACACACACAACCTTTAAGTCGACTACATATTGGAAGACTTATATAAAACCTACACCTATGTCCTCTTTATATACTAGAGGATTAGGGTTTACAAAATACTACAAAGGACTAATAAATAAAACTTCTTTTGCAAGCAAGTCCTTCCATCTTTTTGTAGATTTCTTCTTTGACACTTTAAGCCCTTGATGTTTCATTCTTTTTTGTTTTTTATCATCGAATCAATAAACCCAACAATCTTCCCCTATTTGATGATGACAAAACAAACACGGTTCTTGTACGAACTTCCCTAGATGAAGTAGCAGAAGTTGAGATAATTAAATCTCACCATGAATGAAACATTCTTTTCTTCCTTTGTCTTCCCCTTAATCCATGCTATGCCACTCCAACATCTCTTCCCCTTTTTGTTATCAACAAATAGAGAACATATGCAAACTTGATCTTGACCACCACGAACCAATACCACACATCCAATTCATCCTTCCAATGTCTCAAATTACCCACCATGAAGTTTTCCGCAACTAAAAATGAACTTGAAACATTAGAAATCTAAACCATCAGTAGTAATACTAATCAATAGTAGTAAGAATCAAACACTTCCCCTTGAGTGGTGCATGAACATCAAATGATTCTTCAAATCTGTAAGCTCTTTGTAATGATCACTTATGAAGAAAACCAAATATAACGAACTTGATGAAGAAGTAAAATAACCCAAACTTATATCTTATATCTTGCACTATAGATGACATTGAACGTATACCTATGTATAGGGAGACCTCAATCTCTTGACGATAATCACTGAACACAATAACGTCACTCCTTTAAGTGTTATGTCAATTCTTTGTCATAATCATTGAAGCACGAACAAGTTACCTCCTGCTAAAAGGTATGATAAAACACGTATCCAAGTAATTCCACTTCACCTTCAAATAAGTGGTTAATAATCCTCTTCGTAATCAATTCTTCAATAAAATCAACTTCGAGCTTTTAAAAATCTTTTAATAACAAAAATCCAAACTTCTTGTGTGTGTGAACTAAATCTTGTGTGTGTCATTCGATATCCTTCAAACCATCTGAAATTCCCCTCAAATTTAGAACCATACTAGAACCAAAAACAATTTGTTCTATCCGATATCGATCAAAACTAGCAGCACTTTAAAACAATGAGTAGTACTTTCAACTTATACTGGGCAGTACTTTGAAACCTCGAACAGTACTTTGCGAAATCAGCAGTACTTTGACCAAAATAGTAGTACTTTGATCATAAACAGCAGTACTTTGATCAAAGAGCAGTACTTTAAATAAATCCTAACATTACTTTGAAACACACAACAGTACTTTGAAAATTCTCTTTGCAGCCAACTTCGACAGCATATATATTTCACATAAAAGCTCAAATCCATAATCCCTCCGGTGGAAAGTTAGATTATCATATAGAGAACATCCACCTAAAATTTCGTTACGATCCAACGGTTAACGAAAAAGTTATGATCGTTTCAAAACAGTGCTGTAGTAACCTTACGAAAAAAAATTTAGTTTCAGCAGCAGACTTCGACAGCTTATAACTTTTGATTGAGAGCTCAGATCAACGATCCCTTCGGTGAGATTAAAGATAAATATACCAAGAAGCTTCAGTTCGAATTTTAGCCCGATCCAACGGTTCATTAAAAAGTTATACCCTCTTGAAAACTATGCTGCAGAAAAGTTGCGAATTTTGCAAAAAATCGATTTTCTTCATTCTTTTTCGCCAAGAAACCTTGTGAATCCCTAGGTAATGAGCTTCCCAAGCTCTGATACCAATTGAGAAGTTTTTTAGAACTCCTTTAGATCGTTTTGAGCCTTAGGGTTTAATAATAACAATGACAATACGCAGCGGATAAATCAAAATATAATTGTTATTGACACAAGGTTTTCATTCACTAACACTAACTAATCTTAGACGTTTATAGGAACACGTCTAGATAACTAAACTACTAACTAAACTAATAACCTAGGCGTTTACAAGACTATACGGCTAGGACACACACACACAATCTTTAAGTCGACTACATCTTGGAAGACTTATATAAAACCTACACCTATGTCCTCTTTATATACTAGAGGATTAGGGTTTACAAAATACTACAAAGGACTAATAAATAAAACTTCTTTTGCAAGCAAGTCCTTCCATCTTTTTTTAAATTTCTTCTTTGTCACTTTAAGCCCTTGATGTTTCATTCTTTATTGTTTTGTATCATCGAATCAATAAACCTAACAGAATACCTAATGAGTATGCTTTGGACTTTGAAAGATATGAGTCTGCTAAAGAGTTACTGGATGCTCTCGAAACAAGGTTTGCTGGTAATGAAGCTACAAAGAAATCAAGGAAGAATATGCTCAAGCATCAGCTTGAAAACTTCACTGCTCTTAGTGGAGAAAAACTTGATGGCACTTTATAACAGGCTTCAAAAACTTATCAGCCAATTGAAGTCGGTGGATTACAATGTTATTCAAGAAGATATAAATTTGAAGTTCATTAGAAGTTTATCACCTAAATGGGCTGTTCATACAATTGTGTGGAGAAATAAGGAGGACTTTGATAAGATGACTTTGGACAATCTCTACAACAACTTGAAGGTTTATGAGTCTGAGAACAACGTTGCTGGTGCATCTTCTATTAATCAAAACATTGCTTTTGTTTCCACTAATCATAAGAGCTCACAAGATGTATCCACTGCTGCCTATGGAATAACCACTGCTATTGCAAACAATACCACTGTTAGTGATAATGTCAGTGATGGTGCAATTTGTGCTTTTCTGGCTGATTTAACTACCAGTGTTACTGTTTTAAATCAAGATCTAGATCAAATTGATCCTGATGATCTTGAAGAAATTAATCTTCAATGGCAAATGGCAATGTTGACTCTCCAAGCAAGGAAGTTTCTGAGGAGGACTGGAAGACAAGTTAAGTATGATGGTCAAAGGAGAGTTGGATTCGAAAAAAGCAAGATGGAGTGCTTTAACTGCAAGAAGAAGAGTCACTTTGCTAGGGAATGTCGAGCTCCTAAGAGGACTGAAGGCATCAAGAAGACCACTGAAGATCCTACTTCTTCTTCAGCATTGGTTGCTCAAGATGGTTTGGTGACTATGACTGGAGTGATCAGATTGAAGAAGGTCCCAATGCAACTTTTCTTGCTAGTGAAGCTTCAAAAGAGCATAACTTTGCTCTTATGGCCTATGCTTCATCTTCTGGTTCAGATTCTGAGGTATCTAATGATTCTAAAAATTCTACTTGTTCTTTCAAATCATGTCAAGATAACCTGGAATCACAAAGAGCTATTATTGAGAGTTTGAGAAAAGAAGTAGAAAGACTGTCTCTAGATAACTTAGGTTATAGAGTTGGTCTAGAAAGTGTTGAAGAAAAGCTTAATTACTGTATTAAATGTGAGTTTGAGTATGTTGATAGAATAAATATACTAGGTTGTGAAATTGATCTTAAAACAGAGAAATTACAATGCTTAAAGAGAAACTAGAAGACGCAAAGAGTGTAAAACAAAAGGCCCTAGTAGAAAAAGAAAAACATGTGTTAGGGTTGCTAAAACACAGTATGCTTCTGATCTAGTAAATAAGCCAATAGGTCAAAAACTATTCAAGGATGGTACTGGTCTTGGTTACAATGATATGCCACCACCATCTCTTATGAAACATGCACCACCTACAAAAGAGCTCTCATTTAGCAGTGAATTTAGTTTCAATAAACCTATAGGTGAGACTAACAAGATTGAATCACCTAAGATAGGTTCTGATAAGTCATCTGATGCTCTCACAATTGAAGATTGGGAATCAGATTTCGAGGAAGATAGATCTGAATCAACTAAGCCTGAAAAGATAGAAAAAGTTAAGAAAGTTGATTCTGAACAAGCCAACCTTGTGCCTAGATTTGGAGCTCAAATTGCTAAGAAAGTAGTAAAGTACAAGGAAGTACCTAGGGAACAGATGAAAAGATACATACCTAGGGGAAACCAGAGAAACTTCAATGGACTAATTTCAAACAGATTAGGAGATGAATTTCAATGTGTTAAAAAGGCTTGTTTTGCATGTGGTAGTTTTGAGCACTTACAGAGAAATTGTTATAAAAATAGACCACAAGTTTGGAATCATTGGAGCATGGTAAATCATCAAAAATTTTCAAAGAAAACAAACCCTCATCCTAACAAAAACATGATTCCTAGAGCAATGTTAATGAGGAATGGGTTTACAAAATCAATAGTCACGGCTGTACCCAAATGGGTTCCAACCACTGCTAAGCAAAATGTAAACACGGCTAAGAAAAATCAAACCACTGCTAAGCAAAATATCACCACTGATACAAAAGAAGCTTTAAAAATTCCAAAGGTGATAACTGACACAGTAGTTGGAAACCATTTTTATGCTGTTAAGGCCTCAGCTAGTTGGCAATGGAAGCCTAAGACCAAGGTTTTACATCATGTCAACTGTGCATCAATGGACCTGAAGAAATTTGATTATGTTGATGCACATGGCAGACCCAAGTCAGTATTGGCTTGGGTCCACAAAAGGAACTAATTTGTTTAATTTCATGTGCAGGGCAATCTACAAGATGAGCTAAAAGATAAAGGAGTTTTTAATAGTGGTTGCTCTGGGCACATGACTTGGGATGGGAGAAACCTGGAGGATTTTGAAGCTTTTGATGGAGGATATGTGGCATTTGGTAATGATCCAAAGGGAGGAAAGATACTTGGCAGAGGCAAAATCAGAACAGGGAATTTTGAATTTGAAAAGGTCTATCTGGTACAGGGACTTAAGTATAATTTATTCAGTGTTTCTCAAATGGGTGATAAGAAAAACTGGGTACTTTTTGGGGAACTGAGTGTGTGGTGTTGTCTCCTGATTTTAAGATGCCTGATGAAAAGTATATACAGCTAAGGGTACCTAGGAAGGAAAACATATATTGTTTTGATCTTAAAGATGTAATTCCTAATAGGTCCTTAACCTGTTTGTTTGCTAAGGCATCAGTAGATGAGTCAAAGTTATGGCATAGAAGGCTAGGTCATCTCAATTACAAAACAATCAATAAACTGGTAAAAGGAAACTTAGTGAGAGGGTTACCTTCTAAGGTTTTTGAGTGTAAGGAACTGTGTGTGGCTTGTCAAAAAGGAAAACAACATAGAGCTTCTTGTAAGACCAAAACTATTAACACCATCACACAACCACTGATAGTGCACTTGTTCCCACTGTTAGTGAATCTCAACCCACTTCTAGTCAAACCCAAGCCACTGTTAAACCAATTCTATGGACTAGGAGAGGCACTAAGCTACCTCAGGCTGGTGTTAGTGGTGTTGTTCATGAGGTTGTCACACGGTGTGGAGGTGACATGATTGGAAGGGCTTCTACTACTAATTCATGCTTAGATGCTGGTAAGGATAGTGGAAACATTATTAAGACCCAACCTTTGGCAACTCCTAATGTGGAGAGTTCCTTGGGACTTAACACAAGTGGAGGAATCCCTAGCCAACTGGCTCATTTAGGGTGCATAGATGATCAGGCAAGGTCTGGTGCTATGTTTTCTTTATCCAAGGATTCACCTCTCGGAGCAGTTAACACAGCTCAAAGTGATGAGGATAGTTTGGAACCTGACACTGAATTGACGGATCCTAAGCTTGTACATGGTGACTTTTCCAATGAACCACCTCTCGGATCAGTTAACACAGGTCGAAGTGGCGAGGATATTCTTGAACGTTTTAATGAATTGACGGCTAAATGTGTGACAACCCGTACTTTCAGGTCATTTCTCGACACAATTCATGTCTCACTATTTCAACATTTATCGTAAACTGGGTTTGCGTGTTCCAAATTCGCGTAACCTTAAAGGTTTAGCGGCGAATTCATGATCATAACATCACGTACATTTCATATGGACTAAGATTAGTCTACATTTCATGGACATCATGTGCATCTCATTAGTACATTCACGACATTTCATTTCACTTTCAACGCATAATTTTTATATTTAATAATCTTTATCGCGTGAGTTATTATTTTGTATATTTAATCCATTACTTTCAAAAATGATCCCGAGGTATTTTTAAACTTACATTTAGTTTATAAAAAACTAAATTTTTAGTTTTCCTAGTGTTTCAAATTTATTTGGTACTTTAATCATTAAAGTTAAATTATTACGTCGTTTTTCTTAAAATTATACGACAATTATTTTATCACTCAATTTTCACAAGGAAAGTATTTTTACAATTTTTATTATCTCATTACATCTTACTTTGATCTATTAAACATTTCTTTTACTCAAAAATCTACCATTTACATTACTTACATTTTCTATACATACTTGTACATTTTATCAAATTTCTACTCAATAATACACAAGTTACAATTTAAAAAAAAAAAAAAAATATATATATTTGGGAAACATGATCCACAAAAAAACGCCCAAGGGAGGGTGTGTAATAAATTGTGTATGGTTCATTTATTTCTTGTCTTACCACTTGTACATAAGTCTAACTCTATTATTAACTTCTCATTCATTCAATCTCTTCAAAGTGTTAGTAAAGAAAAATCCTCTCCTTTCTTTGGGTCTTCAAGAACCGGCCAAGCATCAAGGTGCCAAGGGGATCAAAATTTTTATTGAGTTCAAGTGTTTACAACCTAGTTTATACTCTTTTTATGGTTTTGAAATAAAAACCAAGGGTATTTAAGTTTAATCCTTGTTACTTTCACCTCATCACTATCACTAGTAAGCATGTTTCTATCATTTTCAAGTTTCCTTTTCATTTTCATATGTTTCTTTTCATTTTTGGAGCTTATATGCATGATATGTGATTTATACCATTTATTTCATGATTTTAGAGTTATATTTATATCTATGGTCATCCTATAATTATTCCCATAGTATTCTTTGGTCTTGATGGTGATTAGGAACCCATGACACCCTAAGAAGGTGTATGGTAGGATTAGATTAGTTTTGGAGTTGATTTGAAGGGATTAGGATAGGTTTTGTCCGAGAAAAACTATTTTCGATATGTATATTTTAAGTTCTGTCCTTGTTTCGAATTTCTGGAAAAACCTACTGTTGGTACGAAACTTTGGCCTTGATTTTTAGAAAATATACTTTAAAACGAATCCGTGGCCGCTTGAACGGATAAAAACGGACTTATAACGAAGAAGTTATGGATTTTTAAAGTTTGACGACGAAACGTATTATTTTCAGGATTTTCAGCTTGCTGTTTTTACATTGTTTGGGTCAAAAACGAGCCTTAAGCTTCACAAATTATTTCGACTAGTCAAAAACATATTAGTTTACTTCGATACGAAGCTAAGGACATATATTACGTAGAAAACGGAATTGAAACGACAAAGATATGCACGTTTTCATAAAGTTGCCGTAACTATTATTTTCTGAAAAACTATATTATTTTTTTACGTTACAAGTATTTTAGTAGCTGTAACGTCCATGTTTGCGGCTGTTTTTAACTATGATGCAAAACTTTTTAGAACGAAATGTCTTCTAGTAAAATCAAGTTCACCGGCCATATTTTTCAAAACAACAAGCCGTTTGTAAAGCGGAGTTTTAGTGAATTATTTACGGATGTTCAAACTTGGCCGAAACTTATTTTCTGCACACAATTCAACAAAATCACCAACTTTAGCCTTTAATATCTTTATGATCGAGACCTTTTGGACGAAAACTCCTGAACTGAAACTTCTAGATATCGATACAAACTTTCCAAAACCGTCGAGTTCGTTCTCTAACGATCGACGTACACCGTTTTACGGCTAGTTTTCCAAAGCCATTTTTGTTGATTTCATGAAAATTCCGACGACATTGTTTTGCGACGAAAAGTGGTAATTTCACCAAAAATCATTATAAAATCATTGTAGGATGACATTTTGACGTAAAAACATGTAAAGTCATTTTTGAAGGGTCAAGATGTCAAAAGAGTATTTTTCGACGATGAGTAATATTTTCAAAACTCGTAAATGGTATAAATAACATACGTAATGCATGCATAGCATTACATTGCAACTCATTGCATATCATATCATTGGTAATAGGTCCTGGTTAACGCAACACATTATACCTCGGTGTACTCACTCTTGTCATCACCTGTTTACCAAGTGAGTTCCATAGCCCCTACTTTTACTTGTTTTCATAACTGTTTTGGGGGAGATACATGCTCAAACTGTTTTCATTTACTTTCACAAGTACTTTTATGGATTACTGTGAGTTCCATAGCCCCTACTTTTACTTGTTTTCATAACTGTTTTGGGGGAGATACATGCTCAAACTGTTTTCATTTACTTTCACAAGTACTTTTATGGATTACTGTGAGTTCCATAGCCCCTACTTTTACTTGTTTTCATAAATGTTTTGGGGGAGATACATGCTCAATTATTTTCATAACTATCATGATTATTTGAAACTACATGTTTAACTGAACTGAATGTTTAGTCATGCAAAGTAACAGTATTACCATACGTAGTATTTCCATAGTATATTCATTGGACTGATGGTCTTGGTATATTCATTGGACTGATGGTCTTGGTATATTCATTAGACTGATGGTCTTGGTACATTCATTGGACTGATGGTCATGGTACATTCATTGAACTGATGGTCTTGGTATAAACATTGCACTAATGGTCATGGAACAATTTGAAACCGTACGAATTAGGTGTTATATTAAGTAACTATGGATACATTAAGTTAGGCACTATCTTGTGAACTCATTTGACGATTTGGGCTTGAACATAAACTATATACACTTTGGCAATGGGTTGTGAATACACAGGTTGCAAGTTTTGTATGGGCGGAACTTGGAACTGAGTGGATTTTCAATGCCTTTGCTGCATTAGCGATTTTGAAAGGCTTTACATTTCAAAACAAACTCTATGAACTCACTCAACCTTTGTGTTGATACTTTTAGCATGTTTTAATCTCAGGTATCTAAGGCATTCACTTCATGGCACGCATTGGGACACATCATGGAGTCGTGGTGACGACGCGTCTCACTTGGGTTTTACGTACTTAAAAACATCGTTTGTATTGTAACAAACTTATTTCCGCACAAATTGATTTTCATTTGGGACCTACTTTGTAAACTCTGATTGTTTTATTAAATCAAACGATGTTCTTTTCAAACGACACTTTAGGTCGTTCAATATAACTGTGATTGTGATGCTATGACAGTCAATCCCCAGGAATTCCATTCCGCTGCAAAACAGGTAATTTGGGGGTGTGACAGATTGGCATCAGAGCTTCGGTTATAGAGAACTAGGTTGCATCATTGACCCTAGACTATAACTACATCATCATAGCATCTCATCATTTCATCATACGTGCATGTTCACTTTGCGTGCGATTTATACGTACATTTTTCGAGTTATTCACTTTCATTTCACATCGATTGTCACATTGATGCCTTCAAATACCCATTCCATCATACTCACATCACTTTGACATGGAGAATGCCCTGTCATTCCCTAGCACAATTTTAACATCAGTTGACTCAACACCAAACATCATATGAGTCGATTAGTCCAAGCATTGCATAGTTACTCCTAAATTATACATAGCCTGATCACCTATGTCTAATTCAGGAAGAATCATGCAATGAAGGGAGTAGTAGTCTCATATGAGTAAGCAATTCTGTGATCGAGCCAAATTTTCAAAAGATTTTCTTCAAACCACTTGTTTCCAGTTTGATCCGCGTGACAGTTCTTGTTTGATGAGTTGCAAAGATCGAGCTAGAAACAAGTTGTTACCTAAACCGATTTAGCCTAATCGTATGACAGTTCTTGTTTGATGAGTTGTGGGATTAAGCAAAAATCGGTTACCTAAAAGTCTTTTGAAAATTTTGCTCGAGAATGGGAAAGTTTGCCACATCAAACCCTAAACCCGAGAGACCAACACGAACTGAATTCAGGGACTGAATTCCTTTTTGGATGGGCGAATGTGACAACCCGTACTTTCAGGTCATTTCTCGACACAATTCATGTCTCACTATTTCAACATTTATCGTAAACTGGGTTTGCGTGTTCCAAATTCGCGTAACCTTAAAGGTTTAGCGGCGAATTCATGATCATAACATCACGTACATTTCATATGGACTAAGATTAGTCTACATTTCATGGACATCATGTGCATCTCATTAGTACATTCACGACATTTCATTTCACTTTCAACGCGTAATTTTTATATTTAATAATCTTTATCGCGTGAGTTGTTATTTTGTATATTTAATCCATTACTTTCAAAAATGATCCCGAGGTATTTTTAAACTTACATTTAGTTTATAAAAAACTATATTTTTAGTTTTCCTAGTGTTTCAAATTTATTTGGTACTTTAATCATTAAAGTTAAATTATTACGTCGTTTTTCTTAAAATTATACGACAATTATTTTATCACTCAATTTTCACACGGAAAGTATTTTTACAATTTTTATTATCTCATTACATCTTACTTTGATCTATTAAACATTTCTTTTACTCAAAAATCTACCATTTACATTACTTACATTTTCTATACATACTTGTACATTTTATCAAATTTCTACTCAATAATACACAAGTTACAATTTAAAAAAAAAAAAATATATATATTTGGGAAACATGATCCACAAAAAACGCCCAAGGGAGGGTGTGTAATAAATTGTGTATGGTTCATTTATTTCTTGTCTTACCACTTGTACATAAGTCTAACTCTATTATTAACTTCTCATTCATTCAATCTCTTCAAAGTGTTAGTAAAGAAAAATCCTCTCCTTTCTTTGGGTCTTCAAGAACCGGCCAAGCATCAAGGTGCCAAGGGGATCAAAATTTTTATTGAGTTCAAGTGTTTACAACCTAGTTTATACTCTTTTTATGGTTTTGAAATAAAAACCAAGGGTATTTAAGTTTAATCCTTGTTACTTTCACCTCATCACTATCACTAGTAAGCATGTTTTTATCATTTTCAAGTTTCCTTTTCATTTTCATATGTTTCTTTTCATTTTTGGAGCTTATATGCATGATATGTGATTTATACCATTTATTTCATGATTTTAGAGTTATATTTATATCTATGGTCATCCTATAATAATTCCCATGGTATTCTTTGGTCTTGATGGTGATTAGGAACCCATGACACCCTAAGAAGGTGTATGGTAGGATTAGATTAGTTTTGGAGTTGATTTGAAGGGATTAGGATAGGTTTTGTCCGAGAAAAACTATTTTCGATATGTATATTTTAAGTTCTGTCCTTGTTTCGAATTTCTGGAAAAACCTACTGTTGGTACGAAACTTTGGCCTTGATTTTTAGAAAATATACTTTAAAACGAATCCGTGGCCGCTTGAACGGATAAAAACGGACTTATAACGAAGAAGTTATGGATTTTTAAAGTTTGACGACGAAACGTATTATTTTCAGGATTTTCAGCTTGCTGTTTTTACATTGTTTGGGTCAAAAACGAGCCTTAAGCTTCACAAATTATTTCGACTAGTCAAAAATATATTAGTTTACTTCGATACGAAGCTAAGGACATATATTACGTAGAAAACGGAATTGAAACGACAAAGATATGCACGTTTTCATAAAGTTGCCGTAACTATTATTTTCTGAAAAACTATATTATTTTTTTACGTTACAAGTATTTTAGTAGCTGTAACGTCCATGTTTGCGGCTGTTTTTAACTATGATGCAAAACTTTTTAGAACGAAATGTCTTCTAGTAAAATCAAGTTCACCGGCCATATTTTTCAAAACAACAAGCCGTTTGTAAAGCGGAGTTTTAGTGAATTATTTACGGATGTTCAAACTTGGCCGAAACTTATTTTCTGCACACAATTCAACAAAATCACCAACTTTAGCCTTTAATATCTTTATGATCGAGACCTTTTGGACGAAAACTCCTGAACTGAAACTTCTAGATATCGATACAAACTTTCCAAAACCGTCGAGTTCGTTCTCTAACGATCGACGTACACCGTTTTACGGCTAGTTTTCCAAAGCCATTTTTGTTGATTTCATGAAAATTCCGACGACATTGTTTTGCGACGAAAAGTGGTAATTTCACCAAAAATCATTATAAAATCATTGTAGGATGACATTTTGACGTAAAAACATGTAAAGTCATTTTTGAAGGGTCAAGATGTCAAAAGAGTATTTTTCGACGATGAGTAATATTTTCAAAACTCGTAAATGGTATAAATAACATACGTAATGCATGCATAGCATTACATTGAAACTCATTGCATATCATATCATTGGTAATAGGTCCTGGTTAACGCAACACATTATACCTCGGTGTACTCACTCTTGTCATCACCTGTTTACCAAGTGAGTTCCATAGCCCCTACTTTTACTTGTTTTCATAACTGTTTTGGGGGAGATACATGCTCAAACGGTTTTCATTTACTTTCACAAGTACTTTTATGGATTACTGTGAGTTCCATAGCCCCTACTTTTACTTGTTTTCATAACTGTTTTGGGGGAGATACATGCTCAAACTGTTTTCATTTACTTTCACAAGTACTTTTATGGATTACTGTGAGTTCCATAGCCCCTACTTTTACTTGTTTTCATAAATGTTTTGGGGGAGATACATGCTCAATTATTTTCATAACTATCATGATTATTTGAAACTACATGTTTAACTGAACTGAATGTTTAGTCATGCAAAGTAACAGTATTACCATACGTAGTATTTCCATAGTATATTCATTGGACTGATGGTCTTGGTATATTCATTGGACTGATGGTCTTGGTATATTCATTAGACTGATGGTCTTGGTACATTCATTGGACTGATGGTCATGGTACATTCATTGAACTGATGGTCTTGGTATAAACATTGCACTAATGGTCATGGAACAATTTGAAACCGTACGAATTAGGTGTTATATTAAGTAACTATGGATACATTAAGTTAGGCACTATCTTGTGAACTCATTTGACGATTTGGGCTTGAACATAAACTATATACACTTTGGCAATGGGTTGTGAATACACAGGTTGCAAGTTTTGTATGGGCGGAACTTGGAACTGAGTGGATTTTCAATGCCTTTGCTGCATTAGCGATTTTGAAAGGCTTTACATTTCAAAACAAACTCTATGAACTCACTCAACCTTTGTGTTGACACTTTTAGCATGTTTTAATCTCAGGTATCTAAGGCATTCACTTCATGGCACGCATTGGGATACATCATGGAGTCGTGGTGACGACGCGTCTCACTTGGGTTTTACGTACTTAAAAACATCGTTTGTATTGTAACAAACTTATTTCCGCACAAATTGATTTTCATTTGGGACCTACTTTGTAAACTCTGATTGTTTTATTAAATCAAACGATGTTCTTTTCAAACGACACTTTAGGTCGTTCAATATAACTGTGATTGTGATGCTATGACAGTCAATCCCCAGGAATTCCATTCCGCTGCAAAACAGGTAATTTGGGGGTGTGACAAAATGTGCTAAAATGGATGATACAATCTCAAGTCTTCAAGAGTTGGTTGTGTTTCAGGGTATAGAAATTCGGAGGCTGAAGCATAGGATGTTTGTTTTGGAGAAAGTAAGAATACTTGGGGTTGCTATTTTAAGGAAAATGAGGAAGATGAAAAAGAAGGTGGACTCCTCTTCAGCTCTGAATGTGGAGAATGTACCCAAACAGGGGAGGAGTGAAGGCATGAATTCAGGGGAGGCTGTAGATGTGCATATGGAAGAAGATGTGGATAGTGGAGAACAAGCAGCACAATTTTTAGTATCTAATAAAGATGGGCATGAAGTTGTTCTTGAAAGTTTGAAGACTGTGGTAGAAGATGAGGTAGTGCAGGACACAACCACTGATAGTGTATCTGCAACCACGGCTAGTACTCTTGAAACCACTGCTGCAGTTTCAGATATTGCAATTGTACCCACTGCTATCATAACTACTTCCACAATTTTTACAACCATCTCTGTGTCACCACCTAAATCAAAAGAGGTTGAGAAAGAAGCTGCAAGTACATTGATTAATCTAAGCAAAACCTCAACTAACTCTACACCCATCAATGCACCTGTTTCATCTCTTAAATCTACTACAAACAAACCCAAAGGTAAAAGTTTAGTTATTGGTGAGTAATTCGCGCAAAACAGTCAAGTCAAATAGACTTAAAACAGTTCAAACACAAATGCAATTAAGATCAGAGGAATATAGGGAATTCCTGGGTCGTTAAGTCCCACGGAGGATGAATTGGTGTTAAAACACTTAATCAGATGGTAGAATGATCACTAAGGATAGCAATCAGTAAGGTTTTGGATGGAAAATTACCTAAAGAAAAGATTTACAAATAACAGCGACTTAAATGCAAATTAAAAGATTAAAAAGTTAAAATCTATTAAATTAACGCTATCACTATTTTTAAAATCGATGAACGTTTAAAACCTACAACTTAAAATTTACGTTTAAAATAAAATTACGTCTACGTAAAAAATAAAAAGTGAGTTTTAAAGAAATAAAAGACCTATAAAGATAAAAATTATACTTTTGAAATCCTAATAATAAGAGAAAATTTTTAGAAAAATAAAATTATTTTTACAACTATTTATTTATTTATTATTAATTAAAAACTATTTATTAAGTATTTAAATTGCACTAAAATACAAGAAAATACAAAATTAACCTAGAAAAATGAAATTATAACTTGGAAAAATCTAAAATATGATAAAACTTATTTTAAAACTAAAAATATATTTTTTAGACTTATTATGTATTTATTATTAATTTAAAACTATTTAAAACTAATAAAAATGCTAAAAAATACTTTTTAAACTAAGAAAATTATGGAAAAATACTTTTTATTACTTTTATATTTATCTTAACCTAAGAAAATTGAAACATCATTTTTTTGGACTTTTTATAATTTATTTGTATTAAAAGCTATTTAAAAATACCTAAAAACTGTTTTTAATTACTAAAAATAGCAAACAGTTATGAAAAATAATGAAAATTTCAGGAAAAATCTATTTTAATCTACTTAATCTAAGAAAAATAGAAAAACATGGTCTTGTTTGAAGAAATTAGCAACTGCAGTTATGACTGCTTAATAATAAGCACTTGAAAAAAGCTAAATGATAACCAAAAGCTACCAACTTGATACAGAAGCTATATTAAGCTAAAACAACTCTATTTCAACTAAAAACAACAAACCATGACCTCTGATTACAAGTTTAGAACAGATTTGAAGTTTTGATCTTGATAATGAAAACAGAAAATGGTAGGTTACTTTAAGCTATACCACAGAACACAAAATAAGCTAAAAGTGAAAAGAAATGATTGGAACTTGGAAAAGACCTGGTTGACTACCTATAAACCAAAGATGATGGCCAGACAAGCTATAATGAGCTTTTGAGAAGCTTATACAAAATCTGAGAACTCACTGAGTAAAACTCAGTATATACTGAGTTACTTGGGACAAAATGAAAATCACTTGCAGACCTGGTGAATAAGCTCAAAATGGAAATTTTTAACTTGGATCTTGAAAAGGACCAGGTTAACTGTCTTAGAACCAAAAATCAGAGGTTTTGACCAAATATTAAGCTTTTTACAAGCTTATGAAAAAGAGTCCAAATAACTGCTTAAGCAGTTAACTCAGAAATGGATAAAGCTATAAGCTTAATGCAGACCTGTCAAACAAGCTTCAAGGTGAAAATTAAGGCTTGGGACTTTAAAAGGACCATATTGGCTTCCCAAAGAACTAAAAAGCATAAGCTATGGACAACTATCAAGCTCTGTGTGAGCTTGTGAAAGAACTAGTAAAACTGGTGCACAGGGGACAGTTTTGACTATTTAGTTGCATTACTATGTTGACTTTTTTGAGTTTTAAATCAATTCTAAGGACTAAATTAGTTGAAATAAGCCACAATGATATGAGATTAAGCTAGATGAACAACTTTCAAACTAGTTTGAATGATTATGCAGTCAAAAATTCCAACAGTTGAATAACCAAATGAGATTAAAGATGTTTTTGACTTTTAATAAAACAAGGTCTGGTTTTCTTGCTGAAATGAGTTTCTAAGACCTACTGTGACATGTATCAAGTACAAACAACAACCCAAATGACCTTTAGCTCAGTTAACTGAGCAAAACCAAACACTCCTTTAGTGGACTGTTTTGAGATTTTTCAAAGCAAAATACTTATTTAGACCATGCAACTGAATCACAACCTTGTATTATCATATAATAAAACTGAATGAGCATGAAACAACAACATTAACAGCATACAACTAGTTAATAACACTTATTCTATTTTGACTGCTAAACTAAAACTTTTAGTAACTACAGATTGTAAAGAACAAGCAACTGGTTTTTATGTTTAATTATACTCAACTATTACTGATAAACATGAACATATAAAGATTCAAACTAATCAATGATTAAAACAGTAAATTGCCAAATTGAGTAAAAAGCTTACAAAATGAGTTTCCAAGTGAAAGATGAGAACTGATGCACAAGACCACAACCTATAGCTTTCCACACAGCACTAAACCCAAGACCATCCATTATACATCCTGCTCCAGTGTTTTTGAACCTTGTACCATGATTTTTTATTTTTAAGCTATTTAATTAGTATTTTTGTGAATTTTTGGATTTGGCTACCAATACTGCTTTTAAGGTAACTAAAAGCTTTGATAAGCTTTATGAGGAGCTTATATGAGCTTCTAAGTCCATAATAACCATTGCTAACAACTTTTCAACATTTTGAGATTTCTTTGAAACTTGAAAATTTGAAAACTGAGATTGGAACTTCAATACTGAAATTTATTATTGAAAAAGTTTAAACATACACTGATAATGCTTAATTAAGTGCTTGAAAGCTTAAAAATACACTGGATAAAGAAAATTAACTAAAACGACATTAAAATTGAAAATTACACTAGATATCTTTCTTTCATGACTCCTCTGCTTTCTTTATAGTCTTTTTGAACTCCCCAGCTGTCTCTGAACAAATCCCATCAAAAATCTTGACCATTGAAGCAGTCAAATTCATCTCAGCCTTCTATTTAACTTTTGGCGCCAAAAGTGCTTATGGTTGCTTGAGATAATTTCAAACCAATTAAAGAAGTTTGGAGTGTTATGTGAGGTGTAGGGGACAAGTTGGGAAGTAGGCATGGAGTTGGGTGTGATTTTTCAGAGAAAACAGATATTGTGAGTGCTACAGTGAAGGTCACTTGGTGGGGATGCATTAAATGGCTTGTGGGCTGTGATGATAGGAGGGGGGTGAGCTGGAAATGGTGGATGAGGTGGAAATGGTGAGGTGGAGGTGGTAAAACCACCTCTGGTTTTGAGTTACAGGGGTGGGGGTGGAAGATGAACAGTGAGCGCGGGTTTTTGGTTTTTTTGACTTTTGTTGACCGGGTTGGGGTATTGGGCTGCTGGGTCAAGGTAATGGATTGGATTTGGGCTAAGGTTTAATATAGGATCCGTTTGGCTAGGTTTAAACAACAAGGACCATATTTGCAATTTGGCTAAAGTTGAAGGGCTGAACTTGAACATTTCCCCAAGCTCTCATAAGGACTAAACCTGCCAAGTGATAATAGAACAAGGACCTTTGTTGTTAATTTCCATTTTTACAAATCCAGGGACCAAAATTGTCAATTTAGAAACTATAAGGACAAATATTGTAATTTTCTCAAAAGTTTTATCATAAGGACCATTTTTGCCATTTATTAATAGAACAAGGTTAAAACTTGATAATTTTCATTTTTTAAATTAACCAAGGACTATTTTTGACAATTTTCAAAGTTCAGGGACCAAAGTTGTCATTTTGTGATTTTTAAACTTTAAAGGGTTTGTTTTGACAACTTTTGAATCCCAAGGACCTAAAATGATATTTTACAAGTTTTTGAATTACCAGGGACTAGATTTGACAACTTTTGAAACTTGGGGGACTAAAACTGCCAATTATGCAAACTTAATACGTTTTTCACCAGATTTTGATGTTTTTGCATTTAAAACATATAAAACACTTGTTTGTGATATTTTTATCATTTTGAAGCATTTCTGAGTGTTTTCAGATGTTTTTGGCATTCTAACAGTACAAAAATGATGAGTATTTAGACACTCATCAATCCCCCACACTAAGATATTGCTAGTCCCTAGCAATGATTTGAGAAAACTTAATGGATTTTAATCTCTTTACCAAAAGCCATTACTTCTGGAGTAGCCAAATGTTTCAGTTCAAGTAAGAACCATGGTACACCGATAACCATGTGATTTTGAGCAAACCACCAGCTTTCAACGGATTTGATTTTGTCTTTACCAGAAGCCGTACCCTTCTGGACTAGCCAACTCTTAGATAAATTATCAATATTATCTTTGGTGAGTCGATTACCAATTATGGATTTTCAACTGCCTTTACCACAAGCCATAACCTTGCGGGCTAGCCAACTTTTCACTAGATTAAAGATATGGTGAGTTGAACACCATACAATTTTAGGCAAATTGCAAGCCATAAACGGATTTGAGATATCTTTACCAAGAGCCGTTTGCTCCTGGATTAGCCAATCCTTATGTGGGTTAGACATGGCGGACTGATTACCATTTGCTGAGTAAGCGAAAAACACTTACTCCAAAAAAAAATTTTGGCCAAAAACGGGGGAATTGGGTGAAATAATTACATGAAATTCGTGAGAATTCCCCCCCACACTTAGAAATGAATATTGCCCTCAATATTCAAAGTACCGGCGGTTATGCCGAAACACAGAACATAAAAGGGAAATACTACGGCCATTATTTTGTTTTTTTTATATATACACTTTTTTTTTTTTTTTTTTTTTTTTTTTTTTTTTTTTTTTTTTAAGATTGAGAATATACAACAGTGTGGGTAGACTCCCCCACACTAGGGTGATAGAAAGGGGATAAGAAAACAGAAACATGGGTGAAAACCCATATTGTGTGTGCTACTATTTTTGATTCCCGAGTCACTAGCTTGACTCGATCCCCGCATTCATTGGTTCATGGGGAATGTTTGTAAATCCGGGACAACCACAGGGGGAATGTCCTCTCCAAAGTAATGCTTTAATCGATGACCATTTACTTTAAAATTAGGACCATCAGGTTGAGATAACTCAATGGTGCCATAAGGATAAACCTTGGTGATAGTAAATGGACCAGACCAGCGGGACTTAAGCTTTCCCGAGAAAATCTTTAATCTAGAGTTGAAAAGAAGGACTCGATCACCAATGTTGAAAACGCGGTTTTTTATCTTGGAGTCATGAATCTTCTTTGTCTTTTGCTTGTAGATCAAAGAGTTCTCATAAGCTTGATCACGAAGTTCATTTAGTTCATTCATTTGAACTTTTCTGTGATCACCGGCTGTCTGTATATCGAAGTTTGCATGCTTTAAGGCCCAGTAAGCCTTGTGCTCTAGTTCAATCGGAAGATGACATGCTTTTCCGTACACTAGCTTGTATGGAGTACACCCAATTGGTGTTTTGTAAGCTGTACGAAAAGCCCAGAGTGCGTCATCCAGTTTATCCGACCAGGATGCACGATTTTCGCCTACTGTCCTTTCAAGTATTCTTTTAATACCACGATTTGAAACTTCCACCTGCCCACTTGTTTGGGGGTGGTATGCAGTAGATAGACGGTGGGTAACACCATACTTTTGCATGACACGATCAAATTGGTCATTACAAAAATGTGTACCACGATCACTGATTATTGCACGAGGAGTTCCAAATCTGGCAAAGAGAGCTTTCAAAAATTTCACAACTACTCGG
This sequence comes from Chrysanthemum seticuspe, assembly GCA_019973895.1. Lineage (NCBI taxonomy): Eukaryota > Viridiplantae > Streptophyta > Magnoliopsida > Asterales > Asteraceae > Chrysanthemum > Chrysanthemum seticuspe. The sequence continues at coordinate 331,006,304 of BPTQ01000006.1, forward strand.
GCATCATTTGTAGGTAAAGCTTTTGCTTCAACCCATTTCGACAAATAATCAACAGCCACGAGTATGTACTTGTTACCACGAGACGAAGGAAATGGCCCCATAAAATCAATACCCCATATGTCAAATATCTCACAAACTTGAATGGCATTTTGTGGCATTTCATTCCTTTGAGATATGTTTCCGTGACGCTGACAAGCGTCACAAGTTTTGACATAATCGTGGGCATCTTTATAGATTGTGGGCCAATAGAACCCGGAATCAAACACCTTTTTGGCGGTGTAATTTGGACTATGATGGCCCCCGGTGGGTCCAGCATGACAAGCTTTGAGAATGTCAAGAGCTTCTTGTCCATAAACACACCGTCGGATGACTTGATCCGCACAGATTTTGAACAAGAAAGGGTCGTCCCAGAAATAGTGTTTAACATCCTTGAAGAATTTATTCTTCTGCTGGGTCGACATCCCTTTCACAATGAAGTTACCCGCATGGTAATTTGCAAAGTCAGCAAACCATGGGGTAGAAGAGTTTCCACGAAAAGAAACCGCATTGAGTGTCTCGAGAGGAAATGTTTCATTAATTTCCTTTTTCTCGAAAATATCTTGGTGAGGGTTTTCTAATCTGGAAAGATGATCAGCAGCCAGGTTCTCAGCTCCTTTTTTATCACGTATGATGATATCAAATTCCTGGAGGAGGAGAACCCAACGAAGCAATCTCGGCTTTGCATCTTGTTTTGCAAAGAGATATTTGAGAGCCGAGTGATCCGTATACACTACACATTTGGTCAAGATTAAATACGGCCGAAACTTCTCAAATGCATACACCACGGCTAATAGCTCTTTTTCTGTGGTGGTGTAATGAGTTTGAGCTTCAGTCATAGTCTTACTTGCGTAGTGAATTGGCTGAAAATGCTTGTTTCTTCGTTGCCCTAAGACTGCGCCGATAGCAAAATCACTTGCATCGCACATAAGCTCAAAAGGTAAGTCCCAGTCGGGAGCAACGAGAATGGGTGCTTCAGTAAGCTTTTTCTTCAATGTTTCAAAAGCTATGATGCACTCGGGTGAAAAGATAAAAGGAGCATCCTTTTCAAGAAGATGGGTCATTGGCCGGGCGATTTTGGAAAAATCTTGAATGAATCTACGATAGAAACCGGCATGACCTAAAAAACTCCTAATACCTTTGACGGTAGTAGGATGAGGTAATTTAGCAATAACATCGACTTTTGCTCTATCTACCTCAATCCCGTTCTTTGAAATCTTATGGCCAAGGACTATGCCTTCTTTGACCATAAAGTGGCTCTTCTCCCAATTTAGACATAGATTGGTGTCTTCACACCTTTGAAGCATTTTATCTAAATGGGAGAGACATGATTGAAACGAATCCCCAATGACCGAGAAGTCATCCATAAACACCTCCATTGTTTCCCCGATCATGTCGTGGAAAATGGCCATCATACATCGTTGGAACGTGCCAGGAGCATTACATAAGCCAAAAGGCATACGTCTATAGGCAAAAGTTCCGTATGGGCAGGTGAATGTGGTTTTATCTTGATCCTTTGGATCAATGGGAATCTGAAAGTACCCCGAGAAACCATCAAGGAAACAATAGTATTCATTCCCTGCTAATCTCTCAAGCATTTGGTCCATAAAGGGCAGAGGAAAATGGTCTTTACGAGTGGCGTCATTCAACTTGCGATAGTCAATGCAAACACGCCATCCCGTAACCAGACGAGTTGGAATTAACTCGTTATCTTCATTTGTGACAACAGTTATGCCACCCTTTTTCGGAACACAATGAATTGGGCTAACCCAAGGACTGTCTGAGATCGGGTAAATCAATCCTGCATCAAGAAGTTTGATAACCTCTTGTTTGATAACATCATGGATTTTTGGATTTACTCTTCTCTGATGTTGAACTGCTGGCTTGAAGTCATCCTCCATCAAGATTTTATGAGTACAAAACTCAGGGTTGATACCCTTAATGTCGGAGAGTTTCCAAGCAATTGCTTGCTTGTGTGACTTCAAGATTTTTATGAGAGCAGCTTTTTCATCTTTACTCAAATCTCTAGCAATAATGACGGGTAATTTATCATCACCTTCAAGGAATGCATACTCGAGATGAGGCGGTAAGTCCTTAAGCTCAACTTCAGGAAATTCTTCAGTTTTCTCAACTGACTTGACTTCCTTGTTATGAAGTTTGATGGAAGGGAGAGGATGAGAAATGTCATGATTTAACAACTTCTCAAGAAGAATATCTCCCTCCAGATTAATCTCATTTTGATTAATCTCATCAGGAATTGAATCACTAGTGTGAGGGGCTGATGATGGATCATCATTAAGCAACTTCTCAATGAGAAGTATGTCTCCCTCAATGTCAATTGGAGCGTGATCAATTTCCCATGGTACAGAATCACTGGATAAGTATGCTTCAATCTCTTCTAAGATGAAGTCACTTTCCTCAAATGGGGTGAGAGAAGGAGTAGAATTGGCGATGATAGGTTGAGATGAATGAGTGAGATTATCACTCGAATAATTATGATCATAACCAAGAACTTCTTGCGAGTACTCTTCAGAAGCAACATCAATGATATCTATTCGGTTAACCGATTCAGAATCATAATTTGCGAAGTACCTCGAAGTTTGATCAAGGTTAAAAGTGACAGCTTCATTACCAACACGTAATGTGATTTCTTGCTCAAATACATCTATGAGAGCACGGCCCGTTCTCAGGAATCCTCGACCAACAATGAGAGGAACCCGATGATCGGCATCGAAATCAACAACCACGAAGTCAGCAGGGAAATGGAACTTTCCTACTTTCACAAATACGTCCTCGGCAATGCCAATAGGACGGGATATTGTACGATCTGCAAGCTCGAGAGTCATGCATGTAGGAGTAAGTTCCGGAAGAGAAAGTTTCTTCCACACTGAATATGGCATAAGATTAATGCTTGCACCAAGATCTGCTAGGGCAAAGCATTCAACCATTCCTGGGAATACACAAGGTAAGAGAAATTTCCCAGGATCTCCAAGCTTTTCTGGAAGCTTCTTCAGAATAACTGCAGAGCAGTTCTCGTTAAGAGGAGTCTTAGCCATTTCAAACAGCTTTTCCTTATTGCTTAACATGTGTTTGAGAGTTGATGCAAACTTGGGCATCAGCATGATAGCATCCGCAAAGCTTATGTCAAAATGTAACTCTTGGAAAATTTGGAAAAATTTGTCCATTTGATGACTAGCTTTTTCACGGAGCTTTTGCTCATTCAAACGTGATGGATATGGAATAGAAGATTTGGATTTGATATTTTCAACGGGAGCTACAGGTGGTTCAAAAACAACTCCTGGATTAGACTTGGGTTTCTGGACAACTTGAGGATGGACTACCGAAGGTGGGACTTGTGCGGTATTACTTGGACTTGAATAATGCACTTTGTCCGTTGTTTCCTTGGTAACTTGACTCATTGCCACAGGAGGAGGGGGCATTGGAGTCGTAGGTCCATTGTATGAAACACCACTTCTGGTCGTGATCGCCTTAGCATCGCCCCTCGGGTTAGCGATCGTATTGCTCGGTAAAGTACCTGAGCTCGAGGGTCGATCATTTAAAGACTTCTTCAGATCAGCGATCTGACTGACCAACAATCTGTTCATCTCATCTTGGGATTTCATAAACTGCTTCAGTAACTCATCAGATGATGGTCCTGGAGGAGTAATGATGGGAGGTGGATTAGGAGGGAAATTTTGAGGTCTGATGTTTTGATTATGACCTTGTTGTTGAAAATTCCCTTGATTAGCATTCACATTCCCATGAAATTGATTCCCACGATTGAAATTGTTTTGATGAAGGTTCCCTTGTTGTTGGAAACCTTGATTGGATCCAGGATAGAAATTACCTTGGTTTTGATAACCTTGGTTCATTCTAGGTTGATTCTGATTCCGGTTAGGATTCTGGTTAAAACCGGGTGGTGCTTGATAAGTGCTAGCACGGTAGTTTGGTTCATTCTGAGGACGGTATTGATTACCTCCTTGATTTGAAGTACCGGCTATAGCATTTGCTTCAAACGGACTACCATCAGTGGCAGTACAGTTGTAGTATGCATGAGGACCACCACAAGTAACACAAACTTCAACTTTCTTCACTTCACCATGTGATGGTGTCTGAGTGAAGGTGACTTTCTTTTGGTTAGCAAGAACCAAAGCCTGAACAGCATCTGTGAGTTTATCAATCTTAGCATCGGTGCTAGATGTACTCACAGAAGATGAAGTAGAAGGTCCAGCATTAGACTGATTTTGATATGTCTTAGTGCGGAAAGAACGGACCTGGGACTTGTTTTCAATGATTTGTAAGGCTTCTTTGGTGGTTTTGCTAAGGAAATTACCTCCCGCGGAGGCATTCAGAGAGTCTTGGTCAGCTGGTCTCAGACCATTATAGAAAGTATCCATTTGCATTAACTCGGTAAAACCATGATGTGGACACTTGCGGAGCAATTCTTTGTAACGATCCCATGCCTCCCCGAATGATTCATCAAATCTCTGAGAAAATTTCATTATCTCATTCTTAAGACTTGTTGTTCGGGATGGAGGATAGAATTCGTTAACAAACTTGGTAACTAGATCTTCCCATGTCTCTATAGAACGAGGGGGTTGTTTTTCAAGCCAATTCCGGGCTTGTCCCTCTAGAGAAAATGGGAACAGAAGAAGCTTGACAGCTTCGGATGGGACATTCTTGTACTTGATGGTAGATGCTATCTTGTTAAACCATCGAATGTGTGCATGAGGATCATCCCGCTCAAGACCATAGAATTGGCTTTGGGTTACTAGATTAAGCAACCCGGTCTTGAGCTCGAAGGTATCAGCCACAATGGCTGGGACAACAATGGCATCTCCGTAACCCTCGATGGGTGCTTGGAGAAGCTCATTCATAGGTTTGTCTTCTGCCATTTCGACAGGTGGTGGTGGTGGTAGACGTTCCTCAGTCACGGCTGAAGGAGCTGAACGTCCTCTACGTCTGCGAGGAATGTTTCCAAGTTCGGAAAGTGGACTTGTAGAACTGGAAGAACGAGTGCGCATGCACTAAGTATAAAAATCAATTTCCAAAACAAATGAGGCAATACACAAGTGAACTCAACCAATAATCACAAATGAAATGGCTTCTTTGAAAAAAGGTACACCACATCACAAGTGACACAAAGGCAAGTTTTAAATCTGATGTTCGGGAACTTATTAATGGTCGCACCCCCAGTTAGGTAGTGCACTGCCTTGATTTGCGGTGGTTGATTTTTATGTATATTAAGTACCACTGAAAAGACGTAGGTATGATTTGTGCTGATAGGGTTTAAAAACTTTTGGGAAATATTTTTGGTATCGTCCCGTTTAACCAAATCGTATCTCTTTAAGAATCACCTTAAAAGAAACACAAGACAGAAAACGTTACGATTGTTTTGTTGTTTTATATTGTTTTTGGGTTTTTAACACTTTAGGAAAAGCGTTAATGAACTTTTTGATTTATATTAACTTTACAGAAAACTTTTTACAAACTGTGGTATATGTGCAAGTACGGGTCTGATAATGCTAGAAACACGCTTACAGCCTCCCCGGCAGCGGCGCCAAAATTTAATTCGCGCAAAACAGTCAAGTCAAATAGACTTAAAACAGTTCAAACACAAATGCAATTAAGATCAGAGGAATATAGGGAATTCTTGGGTCGTTAAGTCCCACGGAGGATGAATTGGTGTTAAAACACTTAATCAGATGGTAGAATGATCACTAAGGATAGCAATCAGTAAGGTTTTGGATGGAAAATTACCTAAAGAAAAGATTTACAAATAACAGCGACTTAAATGCAAATTAAAAGATTAAAAAGTTAAAATCTATTAAATTAACGCTATCACTATTTTTAAAATCGATGAACGTTTAAAACCTACAACTTAAAATTTACGTTTAAAATAAAATTACGTCTACGTAAAAAATAAAAAGTGAGTTTTAAAGAAATAAAAGACCTATAAAGATAAAAATTATACTTTTGGAATCCTAATAATAAGAGAAAATTTTTAGAAAAATAAAATTATTTTTACAACTATTTATTTATTTATTATTAATTAAAAACTATTTATTAAGTATTTAAATTGCACTAAAATACAAGAAAATACAAAATTAACCTAGAAAAATGAAATTATAACTTGGAAAAATCTAAAATATGATAAAACTTATTTTAAAACTAAAAATATATTTTTTAGACTTATTATGTATTTATTATTAATTTAAAACTATTTAAAACTAATAAAAATGCTAAAAAATACTTTTTAAACTAAGAAAATTATGGAAAAATACTTTTTATTACTTTTATATTTATCTTAACCTAAGAAAATTGAAACATCATTTTTTTGGACTTTTTATAATTTATTTGTATTAAAAGCTATTTAAAAATACCTAAAAACTGTTTTTAATTACTAAAAATAGCAAACAGTTATGAAAAATAATGAAAATTTCAGGAAAAATCTATTTTAATCTACTTAATCTAAGAAAAATAGAAAAACATGGTCTTGTTTGAAGAAATTAGCAACTGCAGTTATGACTGCTTAATAATAAGCACTTGAAAAAAGCTAAATGATAACCAAAAGCTACCAACTTGATACAGAAGCTATATTAAGCTAAAACAACTCTATTTCAACTAAAAACAACAAACCATGACCTCTGATTACAAGTTTAGAACAGATTTGAAGTTTTGATCTTGATAATGAAAACAGAAAATGGTAGGTTACTTTAAGCTATACCACAGAACACAAAATAAGCTAAAAGTGAAAAGAAATGATTGGAACTTGGAAAAGACCTGGTTGACTACCTATAAACCAAAGATGATGGCCAGACAAGCTATAATGAGCTTTTGAGAAGCTTATACAAAATCTGAGAACTCACTGAGTAAAACTCAGTATATACTGAGTTACTTGGGACAAAATGAAAATCACTTGCAGACCTGGTGAATAAGCTCAAAATGGAAATTTTTAACTTGGATCTTGAAAAAGGACCAGGTTAACTGTCTTAGAACCAAAAATCAGAGGTTTTGACCAAATATTAAGCTTTTTACAAGCTTATGAAAAAGAGTCCAAATAACTGCTTAAGCAGTTAACTCAGAAATGGATAAAGCTATAAGCTTAATGCAGACCTGTCAAACAAGCTTCAAGGTGAAAATTAAGGCTTGGGACTTTAAAAGGACCATATTGGCTTCCCAAAGAACTAAAAAGCATAAGCTATGGACAACTATCAAGCTCTGTGTGAGCTTGTGAAAGAACTAGTAAAACTGGTGCACAGGGGACAGTTTTGACTATTTAGTTGAATTACTATGTTGACTTTTTTGAGTTTTAAATCAATTCTAAGGACTAAATTAGTTGAAATAAGCCACAATGATATGAGATTAAGCTAGATGAACAACTTTCAAACTAGTTTGAATGATTATGCAGTCAAAAATTCCAACAGTTGAATAACCAAATGAGATTAAAGATGTTTTTGACTTTTAATAAAACAAGGTCTGGTTTTCTTGCTGAAATGAGTTTCTAAGACCTACTGTGACATGTATCAAGTACAAACAACAACCCAAATGACCTTTAGCTCAGTTAACTGAGCAAAACCAAACACTCCTTTAGTGGACTGTTTTGAGATTTTTCAAAGCAAAATACTTATTTAGACCATGCAACTGAATCACAACCTTGTATTATCATATAATAAAACTGAATGAGCATGAAACAACAACATTAACAGCATACAACTAGTTAATAACACTTATTCTATTTTGACTGCTAAACTAAAACTTTTAGTAACTATAGATTGTAAAGAACAAGCAACTGGTTTTTATGTTTAATTATACTCAACTATTACTGATAAACATGAACATATAAAGATTCAAACTAATCAATGATTAAAACAGTAAATTGCCAAATTGAGTAAAAAGCTTACAAAATGAGTTTCCAAGTGAAAGATGAGAACTGATGCACAAGACCACAACCTATAGCTTTCCACACAGCACTAAACCCAAGACCATCCATTATACATCCTGCTCCAGTGTTTTTGAACCTTGTACCATGATTTTTTATTTTTAAGCTATTTAATTAGTATTTTTGTGAATTTTTGGATTTGGCTACCAATACTGCTTTTAAGGTAACTAAAAGCTTTGATAAGCTTTATGAGGAGCTTATATGAGCTTCTAAGTCCATAATAACCATTGCTAACAACTTTTCAACATTTTGAGATTTCTTTGAAACTTGAAAATTTGAAAACTGAGATTGGAACTTCAATACTGAAATTTATTATTGAAAAAGTTTAAACATACACTGATAATGCTTAATTAAGTGCTTGAAAGCTTAAAAATACACTGGATAAAGAAAATTAACTAAAACGACATTAAAATTGAAAATTACACTAGATATCTTTCTTTCATGACTCCTCTGCTTTCTTTATAGTCTTTTTGAACTCCCCAGCTGTCTCTGAACAAATCCCATCAAAAATCTTGACCATTGAAGCAGTCAAATTCATCTCAGCCTTCTATTTAACTTTTGGCGCCAAAAGTGCTTATGGTTGCTTGAGATAATTTCAAACCAATTAAAGAAGTTTGGAGTGTTATGTGAGGTGTAGGGGACAAGTTGGGAAGTAGGCATGGAGTTGGGTGTGATTTTTCAGAGAAAACAGATATTGTGAGTGCTACAGTGAAGGTCACTTGGTGGGGATGCATTAAATGGCTTGTGGGCTGTGATGATAGGAGGGGGGTGAGCTGGAAATGGTGGATGAGGTGGAAATGGTGAGGTGGAGGTGGTAAAACCACCTCTGGTTTTGAGTTACAGGGGTGGGGGTGGAAGATGAACAGTGAGCGCGGGTTTTTGGTTTTTTTGACTTTTGTTGACCGGGTTGGGGTATTGGGCTGCTGGGTCAAGGTAATGGATTGGATTTGGGCTAAGGTTTAATATAGGATCCGTTTGGCTAGGTTTAAACAACAAGGACCATATTTGCAATTTGGCTAAAGTTGAAGGGCTGAACTTGAACATTTCCCCAAGCTCTCATAAGGACTAAACCTGCCAAGTGATAATAGAACAAGGACCTTTGTTGTTAATTTCCATTTTTACAAATCCAGGGACCAAAATTGTCAATTTAGAAACTATAAGGACCAATATTGTAATTTTCTCAAAAGTTTTATCATAAGGACCATTTTTGCCATTTATTAATAGAACAAGGTTAAAACTTGATAATTTTCATTTTTTAAATTAACCAAGGACTATTTTTGACAATTTTCAAAGTTCAGGGACCAAAGTTGTCATTTTGTGATTTTTAAACTTTAAAGGGTTTGTTTTGACAACTTTTGAATCCCAAGGACCTAAAATGATATTTTACAAGTTTTTGAATTACCAGGGACTAGATTTGACAACTTTTGAAACTTGGGGGACTAAAACTGCCAATTATGCAAACTTAATACGTTTTTCACCAGATTTTGATGTTTTTGCATTTAAAACATATAAAACACTTGTTTGTGATATTTTTATCATTTTGAAGCATTTCTGAGTGTTTTCAGATGTTTTTGGCATTCTAACAGTACAAAAATGATGAGTATTTAGACACTCATCAGTGAGCCTTTGAAGAAGAAGGTAGATCAACCAGATGTTGGAAAGGGTAAAGGAATTGCAGGACCATAGTTGAAGTTTAAAAGTAGAGAAGAACAGATTGCCTATGATGAAGAGTATATAAGAAATATGCTAGCTGAAGAACAAGCAGCTATAGAGAAAAAGAAGCAAGAAGAAGAGGAGGCTACTCAAAAATGGTTAGCTATATGGTATGAATCACAAAACTACCTTCAAGCTTCTAATCAGATACAGGATGAGTATACTACTCAAGAATGGGCATTGTTAGATATTGATGAAAGATCTAGAATCTTGGGTGAATGGGCAAGGAGGATCAGTAAGGAAAAGAGGCAAGTTATAAGGAAGAAACCTCCTAGTAAAGGTGAGATGAGGAATGTACTGATGAAAATTATTAAGAATTCAGGCATACATATTTCTGAAAATCTTAGTAAATGTTCATTTGAAAGAATTCATGAGCTTTATCTGATGTGTATGAGGATTAATAATGATAATTTCTGTCCAATGAATTCTAAAAAGGAAGAAGAGTGGATTCAAAGTAGACAAAAGAGAAAATCTAAGATTCAGGAGACATCTGGTTCTAAAGACTGAAAGTGATTGAAGATAGTAATCAAATTATCTTTTATGAGTATGAACTTAAAGGAAGTGAAGAATGTTGGAAAATTCAAAGACTCAATAATGAAGTTTCCGAGTATAATAAATTTTCACAGATGCTTCAGTATTTTGATAGAAATGATTTGCTGAATCTTTGGGAGCTTTATAGGAATAAGTTTGGTGATTTGCAACTGGATGATTATCATGAGAGAATGGTTTATCATCACTTGAAGATTTTGTTTGAACTTACTCATGATGAACCTGAATGGAAAGGACTCTGCAATGGACAAGTTACAGGATGGTTTCTATATCAAACTTGTAGAGTTCATGTTTTAACTGTATCTGGAGAAGTTATTCATATGCTTGTAGAAGGTGATTATCCTTAACTGAATAAGTATCCAGAAGTTATTGCTCAGATGGTGAAGCATGGTGGTATAAAGATGTTGATGCCCTATGATGGTCAAGCTTACAATTTGTTGCTAAAGTATGAGAAAATTCTTAAATCTAGTAAGTGTTTGGCTACATCCTCTAATTCAGATGTTTTGAGCTTAAAGGAAACTTGAGAATTCTATTTGAATGTATCAAGTTTAGAGGAGGATTGTTGGGTTTTTGGTTCCTTGGATCAAGAATTATTCTAAGTGTTGGAACCACGGACAGAGTTGATGAAACCACAGACAGAAGAATGGATCCACTGCTGAAGACAAACTGCGGCTAGTAGTATTGTGTAACCACGGATATTGTAATGTAACCACTGCTAGTCTTGTATAGTCGGTTTAATGTTTTGTATAAGATAAATATGGAAAAGATATTTATCTTGTAGGTTACGTATTGTATTATGTAAAGGACTTCTTAGCCTATAAAAGGAGGTCCTAGGTTAGATTAGATATACGTATGTTTTATATCTAAGGTCGATACACTTCAAGGTTGTAAAATCCTAATACTGGTTAGAGTATTCGTATTAATAATAATATTGAGGTGTTGAATGTTCATTGTTCTTCTTCTTAAGATTAAGTATTAAATTCCGCATGATACTTAATAAGTCTTTGTTTAAGTCAGTTTCTATATTAGATCGTTTGCTCAACTGGGATCAACAATTCCTGTTTCTGCTCTACCAAGAAGACCAAATCGTGCTAAGGAAATAAATGCAATGATGGCTTATTTAAAAGGTCAAAGGGTATATTGGATTGCAGAAGTTGAATTATGTTGAGATGAAACAGTTATATGAAGCTGTTAGAGAAGCTTATCAGAAGAATGTTGATAGTATCAAAGATTTTAAAGATGATGATGCTCAGAAAGAAGATGATAGACAAAGAAGATTAAAAAGAAAAAGAACAACTGAAGTTGAAGATCAACAGCCATCAAAGAAGATTGAGTTAAGATCTGATACTGATGATGAATTAAGGAATTACTTAAGAATTGTAGAATTTGAGTATTCTAGAGATGATGCAGAAAAGAAGACAGAAAAGAAGAAGAAAAAATCGCCAATAACTACTTTTGAAGTTGTAGAATCTAAGGATGGAAATTATCTGATGTTTCATAGAGAAGATAAAAGGTTCAGAGTGTTTAATATGCCATGGGATCTATTGCACATAATAGATAGAGAGGATTTATTTCATTTATATCATCTGGTGCAAGAATATTTTGAACATATTCCATCAGAAAGTGTTGGTTTAATCTTGCTTGGAGATCTCACAACTGTTGGGGAAACTGAAGAATCAAGCACTGATGAGATTTCGAAAAATCAAGAAGATTGGGAGATTATCAGCTGGAGATTCTTTGAAGAATCTGGAGTACATGTTCTAGAGTTAGAAGATGGAACTATGATTCATATGTTAGCAGACAGAAGATATCCGCTTACATCAGATCTTATGAGGAGAATGCTAGAACATGGTATGGAAGTTGAAGAAGATAATGAAACTGCACTTATGGTCATCAAATTGTTTATCAGATGGACAACTATGGCTGATGATGATGAATAACTAGTATGAATCTTTATTGAATAAATTATTTTTGAAATATCAGTACTTTATTCAAAGTACTGCTAATCAAATAGTACTTTCATCAAAGTACTGCTTGCAGTATTAAACCAGTTAATGATTTTGAAAAGAAAACTTTTGTTAAGTGATAAATATTTTGAAACAAAGGTTAAAAGAAATAAATGGTTTTTGAGATTGTAACAACAATAGGTTATCAATCCACCATGGTTACAAAAGGATTGACTAATCCATGAGCAAACGGCTCTGGTAAAGATATCTCAAATCCGTTTTATAGTTGACAACTTGCTAATAAGTTGTATGGTAATCAACTCACCATATCAGTAAATGTGAAGAGTTGGCTAGCCATCAAGATAATGGCTTGTGGTAAAGGGTGTGGAAAAACCATTATATGGTAATTAGTTCACAATGGATGAAAGAACTAACTAGTCCAAAAGGGTACAGCTTTTGGTAAGGACAAATCAAATCTGTTGATAGCTGATGATTTGCTAAAAATCATATGGTTATCAATGTACCATGGTCTTACACACCAAAACATTTGGCTAGTCCAGAGTTAATGGCTTTGGTATAGAGACATCAAAATCCATTAAATTTTCAATGATTCACCTCTCACAAGAGTTTACACACCTGGAAGTGATGAGAATAGCCTGAAACTTAAAAGAATTAATGTACACAATTGTCATATGTTGCTGAGTTGCTGAAATGATGGAGATTGCTGAATGATGCTGTAAAAGAATTATTTATAAAGAATACTTTGATAATGATGATATAAGCACATAGAATACAAAGATACAATCTAAAGACAAAGACACAATCTTTCCTTGAAGATGGAGAAGTTAAAGATAAATTTACAAAGGAACTTGAAGTCAAGCAAGTAGAATTCAAGTTAGGGGAGGATTGTTGGGATATGAAAGTGCTGAAGAATGACAAAGTACTGGAAGAAGTCAAAGTACTGCTAAAGAAAAAGTCAAAGTACTGTTGTTGAAGTCAAAGTACTGCAAAGTTAAAGAACTTCTATATTCGTTTATGGAAAGCTTTGTTATTCTAGAATATTATTTGTTTAGATTACTTGTCGTACAAGGTTTGTAATTGTAAACCGACTAGGGTTATCCTAAAGCCTATAAAAGGACCCCTAGATTGGCATTAGACGTACGTGCATTATTAGAGTTTTAGAGAGTTTGATATTAGTATTTTAGAGTTGTTTAAGAATCTGTATAACAAGCAGATTGAAAGTTATTAATAAAATTGTTGAAAGTTAAAGTTAATTCTTCTTAGCTTTGTTAAGTAAATTCCGCATACTTAATAGAGTTTGCTCAGTGTTTCATTGTTAATAACTTAGGATTTATCCGAGGTTATTAAACCCTTAACAAGCTATATAAGTTAGTTTAGTTAGAGTACATCGATCCAACAAAACCTAAACGAGGTGGACTCCTAACTAGCTATTCTATTCCCCGGCAGCGGCGCCAAAAACTTGATAACGCTACATGCGTCGTTCGGGGTCAAAGGAACTTCCTATTCGTCGAGCAAGTTTTTCAACACCCTAGGCAGTGAACCTAATCGTTGTAATGTAGTATTAGGGTAAGCCACGGGAATTTATATCGTTCTCTAGGGGAATAAGAATGCTAGTGAGAAGTTACTACGCTAAGGTTGGGGTCGAGGAAGATTATTTTTTATCTTTTTATGTTTTTTAGGAAATGGAAAGGTACAAATCTCGGGGTTTAGATTTGGGGGTTGGTATTTCTACCGATTATTCTACTCATCTAATTATCTAAACTAAGGTGTATGTAGTCTATGACTAATTATTATGTGCTCGTATGATGATTTAAAGATGTGTTTACTTAGGTTTTATTACTCCTTAATTATCTCCTATTGATGGTTGAATTGTCACGTCCTTATTCTTAATCGTGTTGTGTGTCTAAGGTCGTAGGGTATGCGTTTATCCCTAACTCTTTGAAACTACCAAAGGTTATCGCCTACAAAATCTCTAGGATTTATAAACTTAACTCTAAGGTACTCTTCGGATGGTTTAGCCTACAATGACTCTAGGTATTATAAGCTAAGTTTCACAAAGATTAATCAAGCATTAACTACACAACAGATGACCTATCGCAATACTAGATCATTAACAATTAAGATAAGAGACAACCAATCAATATTCAATAATTAAGTGTCATATTCCCTAAGCAAACACACAATTAAATTAGCCGGACATGGGAAACATGCAAGCATACACACAAGTAATTGAAGACATAATTGAATTAATGAAGTAAAACATTTATCTTGATGTAAGATAGGGTATAGAACCCTAAAATACTGTACAAGACAGCCTTGGTTCGGTTTAGGTTTTTACTCCAAAAGACTACACACTTAAAACTAAAAAATTCGGATTCTATATATAAGATTACATATGCGACTGCGTCTCCCTTTGATTTGTGACGCCGTCGGGTCGCCGTCATTAGGGTTTCGTCTTGGCCATGTTAGTCTTGCGACGACTACACCTTATTCTTGTGACGCCGTCCCCTTCAGTCTCTGACGTCGTCTAGATCAAATCTAGGTCGTCTGAGTTGCGACGACCTACTCTTTTAAAACCTGAAGCCGTCACTTGTAAATAAGCAATTTGGCTACTGAACCGTCACAAAAGTGGTCCGACGACGTCGCAGATAACACCTGACGCCGTCCCCTTCAGTTTTAGCAGCCTGAGTGTCTCGATTCTTGACTTTGGCGATTTTCTTCGTATATTCGCGCCTTTTCATCCGAATAAGTGTCATTCCAGCATTTTGCCTTCAAGATACCTAAAAAGTGAAAAGGAACGATATTAAGTAATAACAGATACAAAAGTGATCAAATAAGGGCTTAAACGACCCCTCAAAAAGGTATATTTTAAAACCTTATCCACCATTCAAAATTTGGAAGATATGTTGAGTGCTTATGCCATTGATTTCGGCAATGGTTGGGCTAGACACCTACCATTGGTGGAATTTTCGTACAACAACAGTTACCATGATAGCATTAAGGCTGCACCATATGAAGCCCTGTATGGTCGAAAATGCCGATCACCGATCTGTTGGACAGAAATTGGGGATTCATAACTTACTGGTCTCGAGCTTATTCATGAGACCACTGAGAAGATTGTTCAGATCAAGAGCATAATTCAAGCTGCCCGTGATCGTCAGAAAAGCTAAGCTGATAAATGGAGGAAACCTCTGGAATTCCATGTAGGAGACAAGGTCATGCTAAAGGTCTTGCCATGGGAAGGTGTAATCCTTTTTGGTAAACGTGGAAAGCTTATACCTCGTTATATTGGTCCGTTAAAGATGATTGTTATAATTGACCCTGTGGCGTACAGACTCGAGCTACCGCCAGAACTTAGCAGTGTCCACAACATTTTTCATGTGTGTAATTTAAAGAAGTGTCTGGCAGATAAGGCCATTGTTATTCCTCTGGAAGAAATCCAGATCGATGTACGATTGAATTTCATAGAAGAACCTGTCGAAATCATGGACCGCGAAGTCAAACGACTTAGGCAAAGTCGTATCCCCATTGTCAGAGTTCTTTGGAACTCTCGTAGAGGTCCTGAATTCACGTAGGAGCGTAAGGATGAATTCAAGCGAAAGTATCGTCATATGTTCCCTGTCTCTATGAGCAATTTGAAGGGAAACCCGGGACGGGTTTTTTCTTAGGCGGGGTGACTGTGACCGTGGCTTCACACGTGTAAACCCATGCTCGATTTGTGTTATTTCAGTTGTTAACCATGTATTCATGGTTGTTTTGGCTTGAGTCCTTGTGAAACGTAAGTCTTGGCATCATGGGTAGTGTTTTGGGTCGTATACTATTTCGGTGGTGATGTTTTTCGTTGGTTGTTTGTGTAGCCGACGCGGTAACCGAGGTTACCGTGCCTCGGTGTGGAGTTATTTTGGTGTTGGGAGTATCACAAGAATCCTTGGGTGAAAGATTTGTTGTGGTGATGTTGTTGTTTTTTGTTTGACTGCGATTGTGTGACCATCGCCGCCACCACCTTCTAGTGGTGGTGCGGGTGTGGTAATATTGATTGAATATCTTGATTTTGTTTTGAGACCGGGACACACTCGTGTCACGGCATGGCTCGTTTTAAGATATCTGCAGCCGAGGGTAACCTTGGCAAGGCGATTATCACACGAATGAGATCTTGAGACCGAGACCATGTAGTCTCGGCAAGCATGGAAGTTTGGTATTTGGATTGTTGGGTTGACTTTGGTCAATCTTTTGAAATTATTGATTCAAAAAAATATCCAATTTGAATAGTAAAAACGAATAAATAATAATAATACTAATAATAATAAATGTCTAAGCTGTTACGATAATGTCGTAGATTTGAGTCGTGATGATTTGAGCACTTCGTGAGTCATCCGAGACCTTATGGTTCGGATTGACCACGAGTAGCCGATATGGACTATATGAGTATATGGACATTGTAGACTATATTATTATTAGACTATGACCCGAATTAGATACTTGACTTAGGAAACGGACTTGGGATTAGATGGGTTCGAGTCAATTAGTATTGAATCAAGAAGGGTTGACTTGAAATGATAGGTCGAATGAGTTAAATATAATACGTTTTGAAAACCGTGATTATTAAATAATACAATTAAACGATAGTTTAATTCTATAAGTTGATAAACTTTTCTTAAAAAGAAATAATTAAGTAATACATTTCGAGACACGAGGCCTAAGTTTTCTCTTTAACGAAGCTTAATGTGAATTTGATCGCGGATTGGTTAACGTTAATAAAGTTCTATTAACATATTTATTTAGAATTATTGGATTGACGAGTCCCATAAGAGCCCGATAAGTATGCATAGAGAAGATTATTAATTGAAACCCATCCTAAGGTCTTTATGTGCAACCCTTCTAGATTTACTTTGAATTAATAAACGAGATGAAGGGAACGCCAACCTTATTAAGTTGACGAGCCTAATAAGACTTGACGAATCGTTCGAGCACTTTATTAAAACATGGTTTAATCTATTTGACCGACCTCTTTTATGACTTATATGGCACACATATCCTTGTTTGTTATAGTCGTGTGAGTTGCGTGATTTGGTTGTCGAGTGAGTTGAACTACGTGAAAGGTTGTTATTCGTGTGCTTTATTTGAGTCTTCATTCCACAAGCGACAAAGCCAAGAGTTCCATTTTATCGTGATACTTCAACCTACAAGAATATTTACGTTTTATACGACTTTATTGTTGGCGACTTCGTGAGGATCGATACTGAGTCACGTCTTTTCTTATTTTAGGTCGAGCCGTGTCCACTGTGTTGTGATATTACTTGTTGATGTTGTACTATTCTCCTCTAGAGTGATTGTTTGTGCATTTCCTTGCTGAGGTGAGTTTCATAGCCCCATTTTTATCTATATTTTAACTAAATTGGGGTGAGAAATCATGCTACTCTTTTGGACCTTCTTGAAAACCCTTTTGATTTGCTTACCGTTGACTGGTCTTGTAAGATATAGGATTTCACAAACACATCATACCGAATACAAAAGGGGCGTATACAAGTTTTAGAGAGAGAAAGTTTTAGAGAGAGAAAGGGAAGATAGTTGGGAACTATATGAAACAAAGAAAAATGGTATTGAAGCTCCAAACCTCTACCTTGGGAGGTAGAGGGTATTTATAGTGTCTTACAATAAACGCCTCCTACGGGCTGTGGATCAGGCATACTGTGGGTAAAGACCCGTCCGTCCTCCACGGTTTTACTTAACTAACTTTTTACTAACATTAAATAACTACGACTACGAGCTTTCTAATGATTACATATACTTGAGGTGACCGACACTTTAATGACTGAATTTTCTAATTCCTAACAATCTCCCCCTAAGGGAGGTCACCTCAATTTACATAGAATACAAACAGATATTACATTAAGATTGTTCTTGAATTCTTGTTTAAGTTCTTTGCTCAGTAGCTCGTAGTCTTTGATTCTTCATGTTATCCATATTTGAATAATTCAAGTGGAGGTCTTTAAATGATCCACGTGATGATGAGTTTTGTGCCAGCTTTGAGATCATCAGCTTGCATAAATTTCTGACTCTTCCATTGTGGTGTTGACATTATGTGACGTTGTGACAGTGGACCGACATGCTCACATTCTGGATCATGATTTCTTCTTATCAGAGTAGCGGAAGCTTTAGATGATTCATGATATTTGCAGCAGCGTAGCAGAAGCATGGAGTGAGGATATCAGAGTCATTGATGCACTAATCATGATTTCTTTTGAAATGAATGTGTTGTGTGAGCATGCGGCTATGGATTGACCTCTCTATTCTGATAAGCTACAAGCGTCGGGTGTACCTGCATACAACAGTTAGCAATAAAGCGCACGAAAGTGTCTTTGATTACATTCGTTGAATTGAGGTACACGGCCCACGGTTTCCCGTTGATCAGTACACGTACTGCCTGTGATCAGGTATAATTCTGAAGAATCTCCTTGACAGGGTTTCACAGCTACTCTAATTGTTCTCAAACCGGAACGTCTCAAAGAAGAAAACACGGAGTGAGTGAACAAGCGAGTTTGAGATTCACTGATTGATGAAAAGAGATTTGAAAAACAATCGAGTATTGCTCAATAAAGTGTTTTTGCAATACATCGAGGGTTTTTGAGAAAAATCAATTATCAATCATAAACACCTTTTATATTTGAAATATTAATACACAGTCGATGTGCTAGAGAAAAGTTTTTTAAGCACAACGACCATTTTTTCAAAAATATCCGTCAATCCATAACCTGAACCAGGATTGATTCAAGAATTTGAATCGCCCCATTGTTTCTGTTCAGTTGTCACATGGTTGATCTATTGGATAGATCTCACATGCCACCTACCAAGAGCTTGTTTGATGTTGGCTCTAGAAGGCTTTCCATCTTCATTGTGAATATGTTAGCATATCACTCAGATGTTCTGGCAAAACCACAAGGATAATGCGTAGGACTCTAAAAGTATATTCTCTCTTTCCACATTGTGTGAAACAGAGATTCTTCATTGATTGTGTCCTTAATGAGATTTATTGATGATCTCGTGGCTCTAGACTCAATTGTGCACATTTGGTTCCTATGCCGGAGACTAGGGAGAGGGTCTCCTTCTTCAATATCAACCATCTCTAAGAGAAAGTCGATAGATAATGGAGGTTCCCCTGTGAGAATGAAACAAGTCCTTTTAAGAGGAACTTGAGTAGTTTGGGAAGATGTAGTTCAGTGCGTCACTGGGTCCATGACGTCTTGTCTTCAATACTAGTGTTCCTTAGTAACCACCAGTAGCATATGTATTGAACCCGGTTTCTGCCTTAAGGTTGAATTATTGGAGGGCTATTTCTTTTCACCCTATTCATATTCAATTCTTTTTCATTCTTCAACCCCTTCAATGCTTACCGAGACTTCATTACTAGAACATTGTTGGGTTTATTCCAGTTCTAGCTCTATCTCAGTCCGCACTCTTCCCATATCTCACTTTTCTCCTTTTTTCATCATACCTAAGGACTCTACACTATCTAGTGGATTGTCCCTCGGTAGATCCCTCCGGCTCTGGTGGGATCGTGGAAACGAATACTTAACCTAACCATCCTTATAACACCATGCATAAAATAAATTGGTCTGTCTTTTGGTATTGTTCATCAGCCATTGGAACCAATTGA
This sequence comes from Chrysanthemum seticuspe, assembly GCA_019973895.1. Classification (NCBI taxonomy): domain Eukaryota; kingdom Viridiplantae; phylum Streptophyta; class Magnoliopsida; order Asterales; family Asteraceae; genus Chrysanthemum; species Chrysanthemum seticuspe. The sequence goes on from BPTQ01000006.1 coordinate 331,026,165, forward strand.
AAACCATTTGAAAATCAATCCAAGTACTTGTGATATATTATCTGTAACCACTCGTAATTTTTCGGTTATTAAATTAACTATAAACATCTATTTATTATATTTTTTTTTCAGTTTATATAACGTTTAAACACTCCTATAAACTCACGACTCATTTTAGATATTAAGATAGAGTATATGGATAAGTTTTAATATTTTTATAAAATTTATATTTTTGCGTTACCCAATTTGAATTTTTCGCATTTTAAAGATGTTACATTTATAATTACCGAGATCACACTATACCCTAAACTATCGCTATATAACAATATTTAACACAAGATAATGTAAATCTTTACACAACTCATTTCCCTGTGCCACGTTTGACATACACCAAAACATACATGTCATAAGATATTTGCATCTATGCTTAATCACTAAGTAACACACCTCATCAGTTATCCTTTTATTATTCAAACACTTAGACACACAAATTCATTTTTTCTTCTTTTCTCTTGCAACCAACAAGCCACACACACCATAAAATCACCCCATTGATTATATTTTTACTAGTTCCCTCATATTTTGTTGATTTTTTTTTTTATTCTTTATTTGATCCTAATTCATTTAACCTCAAAACCACATCAAATTGTTGGAAAATTTAGTGCACTTGTGGGATTAGTTCACACCTTGTAATGGGTTAGGAGGTACGGAGTGTACACCCATAAGGTCCATGAACACCCTGACTCTTATAGTGGTGTGTATTGGTAGTACTGGTGAAAGTACTGCTTGGTGAAAGTACTGCTTGTGGAAAGTACTGTTTGTGGTTTCCACTGATAAGCAGTGCTTCCACTGATAGGCAGTGTTTCCATTGATAGCACTGTGAAAGTACTGATACTATGAAAGTACTGATAAGCAGTGTTTCCACTGATAGGCTGTATTTCCACTGTAAGTGAAAGTACTGCTAGTGGAAAGTACTGCTTATGGAAAGTACTGCTAAATGGCAGTTACAACTTCTTTATGACCACGTTTAATTTGTCATGTAACCACTAACGGCTATAATGGGGATAATTATGAGGCTATTAATGGGCCGATTAATACTCATAATTCCATTGTAATAGCTCAAGAGTAACCTCCTATATATAGGAGATCTGAACATGCATGACACACACATAGAAAACACTAAATACTTATAAGCGAAAGGGTTATAGAATTGTGCCTAATTCTCTAACTGCATTTGGTCTTATCCCAAGTAGATATTCGTGATACCCAGGCATTAGGGTCGAATAGTTTACTTTGGAAAGTGATCACACGATTCCAAGTGATATCCGGTAACCACCTAGTGGTATTGCTACTGTCATTGATTGTCTTAACCCTGTTCTGGGATCTAACCCCCAACAATCAAAGTAAACTATTCTGTGATAATCAATGGCAACTGCTGCAATGAAATACATGGCTTCAAACTTTGCCAAGCTTGATAAGTTTGAAGGGGTGGACTTTAGGAGGTGGCAGAAGAAGATGCACTTCTTGCTGTCAAGCATGAGTGTGGTCTATGTGCTGACTACTCCAATTCCTGATGATGGTGATGATGCTACTGTGGAGCAGATCAGAAGGAGGAGCAAGTGCGAGAATGATGACTACATATGCAGAGGTCTTATTCTGAATGGTATGTATGATTCTTTGTTTGATATTTATCAGAACTTTGAATCTTCCAAAGAACTGTGGGATTCCTTGGATGCCAAATATATGGCTGAGGATGCATCAAGTAAGAAGTTCCTTGTTAGTAACTTCACAAATTACAAAATGACTGATTCAAGACCAGTTATGGAACAATACAATGAACTTCTTGGAATACTTGGAAGGTTTACACAACATAATATGCACATGGATGAGGCTATTTCAGTCTCTTGTGTTATTGACAAACTTCCTCCTTCTTGGAAAGATTTCAAGCAAACCTTGAAACATAAGAAGGAGGAGTTAACTCTGGTTGAGTTGGGCAGTCATCTGCGCATTGAGGAATCTCTCAAGGTGCAGGATAATGACAAGCCAAAGAGTAGCAATGCTGCTGGACCATCTGTTGTCAATATGGTAGAGCATAACAACTCTACCAGGTACAATGACAACAAAGGCAAACGCAAATATCATGACAACACAAGGGCAGATCCTAACAAGAAGGCTACACCTACTTGTTGGAAATGTGGCAAGACTGGTCACATTAAAAGGGACTGCAAGGGTGTTAAAATTGGTGGTAAAGCCAATGGATCAGGCACAAATGGTTCAGGGAGTGGTGGTTCAGCCAACTCACTGAAAGGTCAGAATATGATTAATAAGTCTTTTCAGATTTATTATGTTACATATGTATCTGAATCTTTTTATGTGCAGGATGATGATGTTGCATGGTGGGTTGACTCTGGTGCAACAGTTCATGTGTGTAAAGATAGAAGCTGGTTCAAGACTTATGAGTCACTGAATGATGGTTCTATTCTTCACATGGGAAATGAGTCAACAGCCTTGGTGCATGGTCGTGGTTGTGTAGATCTTAGGTTTAGTTCTGGAAAGATTGTAACTTTGTTTAATGTTATTCATGTTCATGGATATAAACAAGTTATTGAGTCTGATATATTTGTTCTTTCTATATGTGGTGTTTTTATTGGTTTTGGTTATTTATGTAATCAAATGTTCAGGCTTAATATTACTACTGACAATGTTAATTCAGCTTTTGTGACCACCACTGGCACTGATTCTAGCCTTTGGCATGCTAGACTTGGCCATGTTCACTATAAAAGAATGCAAGATATGTCTAGGGATGGTTTAATGCCTACTTTTGACATGGAGACTGAAAAGTGTAAAACTTGCATGTTGACCAAGATAACCAAGAAACCCTTTCAGGGTGTTAGTCGTGAGACTAAGATCTTGGAGCTTATTCACAGTGACCTGTGTGATTTGCATGCCAATCCTTCTTTGGGGAATAAGAAGTACTTTGTGACATTTATTGATGATGCTTCTAGATTTTGTTATGTCTATCTGTTACATACCAAGGATGAAGCATTAGATAAATTCAAAGTGTTTAAAACAGAAGTTGAATTACAACTTGGGTCTTTGATCAAAAGATTAAGGACTGATAGGGAGGTGAGTACATGGATACTCAGTACTTTCAGTCTGTTGGAATAATCCATGAAACGACTGCCCCTTATACTCCTCAGCAAAATGGTATTTCTGAAAGGAAAAACAGGGTGCTGAAGGAGATGGTTAATTCCATGTTGTCCTATTCAGGACTGAGTCAAGGGTTCTGGGGTGAAGCTATGTTAACAGCTTGCTATTTTTTAAATAGGGTTCCCAACAAAAGGAACAAGGTTACCCCTTATGAACTCTGGACTAAAAGGAAACCCAACCTGAATTATCTCAAGGTTTGGGGTTGTAGGGCTGTTGTAAGACTCCCTGATCCAAAGCTAAAGACTTTGGGTGAAAGAGGCATTGACTGCATCTTTGTTGGATATGCTGAGCATTCCAAGGCTTTTAGGTTCTATATTATTGAACCTAATAAACATGTTTCAGTTAACTCAATAATTGAATCAAGGGATGCTGACTTTGATGAGAATAGATTCTCATCAGTCCCTAGACCAAGTATGAGGATTCCTAATGGAACTCATGACACTGGTGTATCAGAGGTCCCTGATGATGAACCATCAGTGGTCCCTGATGAGGTTGTGGTTCAACAACCTGAACCTGTGCTCAGGAAGAGCAAAAGGGTCAGGACTCCAAAGTCATTTGGACCTGAGTTTCAACTATACTTGGTTGAAGGAACTAGGGATGAGGTCTCAGACCAATACTCCTATTGCTTCATTGTTGAGGATGACCCCAAAACATTTGAAGAAGCAATGAAGTCCCAGGATATTGCTTTCTGGAAAGAAGCAATCAATGATGAGATGGATTCCATCATGGGCAACAACACTTGGGTGTTGGTTGATCTACCTCCTGGTTGCAAACCTTTGGGTTGCAAACGGATTTTCAAAAGAAAAATGAAGGTAGATGGAACTATTGAAAAGTTCAAGGCTAGACTAGTTATTCAGGGCTTTAAACAAAAGTCAGGAATAGACTATTTTGATACTTATGCCCCTGTGGCTCGTATCAGAACCATAAGACTGCTGATTGCTATGGCATCTATTCACAATCTGGTTATTCATCAGATGGATGTGAAAACAGCTTTCTTGAATGGTGAATTAGAAGAGGAGGTTTATATGAACCACCCTCAGGGCTTCATCATGCCTGGTAATGAAAACAAGGTGTGTAAACTGATTAAGTCTCTTTATGGACTTAAGCAGGCACCTAAGCAATGGCATCAAAAGTTTGATGAAGTGGTTTTGTCTAGTGGTTATGTTCTTAACCAAGCTGACAAATGTGTATATAGCAAATTTGATGAATCTGGTAAAGGAGTCATCATTTGTCTATATGTTGATGACATGTTGATCTTTGGCACTGACCAAAATCAGGTTGACCTGACAAAGGAATTTTTGTCATCAAGGTTCTCCATGAAAGACATGGGGGAGGCTGATGTTATCCTTGGTATAAGGATTAAACATGAAAGTAAAAGAATTTCTATCTCTCAGTCTCATTATATTGAGAAGGTACTGAGGAAATTCAATTACTTTGATTGTACTCCAGTGAGTACACCTATGGATACTTGTGAGAAGCTGATGCCTAATCATGGCAAGGCTGTATCTCAACTTGAGTATTCTAGGGTAATTGGCTGCCTGATGTATGCTATGACTTGTACAAGACCTGATATTGGTTTTGCAGTGGGAAAATTGAGCAGGTATACTAGCAATCCTAATGCTCATCACTGGCAAGCAGTTCAGAGGGTACTGAAGTATTTAAAGAGAACTATGGATTATAGTCTCTCATATACTGGATATCCTTCAGTGTTGGAAGGTTACACTGATGCAAGTTGGATCAGTAACACTGAAGATAATTCGTCTACCAGTGGCTGGGTATTCCTACTTGGTGGAGGTGCAATTTCTTGGGCATCCAAGAAACAAACTTGCATCACCAGTTCAACAATGGAATCTGAATTTGTGGCTCTAGCAGCTGCTGGTAAAGAAGCTGAATGGTTGAAAAACTTGCTTCTTGAGATTCCATTGTGGCCTAAACCTATAACACCTATTTCTATCCGGTGTGATAGTGCAGCTACATTGGCTAAGGCTTATAGCCAGATGTACAATGGTAAGTCTAGACACTTAGGTGTCAGGCATAGCATGATTCGTGAGTTTATCATGAATGGAGTGGTATCTATAGAGTTTGTGAGATCTCAACAGAACTTAGCTGATCACTTGACGAAGGGTCTGGCTAGAGACTTAGTTATAAAGTCTGCTAAAGGGATGGGTTTAAGTCCAACTTAGTCACTGAATGCTAGGACACCCAACTCCCTCCTGAGGAAACTTAGGAGCTGAGTTCAATGTGGAAAGCTGAACATTCAGTGGACTGGAGCACATGTTTTATTTACATCCCAAGGTTGTGCTCAGAACCTGCTAAAAGGAGGATGAAGTCTATACTTCTTAATGGTTATTTTTTTCTTTGAAAAAGTGCTTGGCAGGAGCATGAATAAAGAGGAACCACGTATGTAAATGTTGAAGTTTTGCTGCTTCAGGAAGCTTTGGACTTTTAGCTTTTACAAGATTTATGAATTTGGATATGGACACATGGCTTGTATAGTGTCAGAAGCTTTTAAGTGTTTGAAAACTTGTGTGTAGTTATCTTCAGGTATTCAAATGGGTTGAAGGGTTCAATTCTTAGAACACCCTGATTCTCGAATATTTGAATGTGTAATTACTAAGATGGAAATTCAATCCTCAGGACATTTTCATTTATGCACATGTTTTGATTGTTGTTTATTTTTCATGCAAAGGAAGTGAACTAAATTTGGGGAGGATTGTTGGAAACTTTAGTGCACTTGTGGGATTAGTTCACACCTTGTAGTGGGTTAGGAGGTACGAAGTGTACACCCATAAGGTCCATGAACACCCTGACTCTTATAGTGGTGTGTATTGGTAGTACTGGTGAAAGTACTGCTTGGTGAAAGTACTGTTGGTGAAAGTACTGCTTGTGGAAAGTACTGTTTGTGGTTTCCACTGATAAGTAGTGCTTCTACTGATAGGCAGTGTTTCCACTGATAGCACTGTGAAAGTACTGATACTATGAAAGTACTGATAAGCAGTGTTTCCACTGATAGGCTATATTTCCACTGTAAGTGAAAGTACTGCTAGTGGAAAGTACTGCTTATGGAAAGTACTGCTAAATGGCAGTTACAACTTCTTTATGACCACGTTTAATTGGTCATGTAACCACTAACGGCTATAATGGGGATAATTATGAGGCTATTAATGGGCCGATTAATACTCATAATTCCATTGGAATAGCTCAAGAGTAACCTCCTATATATAGGAGATCTGAACATGCATGACACACACATAGAAAATACTAAATACTTATAAGCGAAAGGGTTATAGAATTGTGCCTAATTCTCTAACTGCATTTGGTCTTATCCCAAGTAGATATTCGTGATACCCAGGAATTAGGTTCGAATAGTTTACTTTGGAAAGTGATCACACGATTCTAAGTGATATCCGGTAACCACCTAGTGGTATTGCTACTGTCATTGATTGTCTTAACCCTGTTCTGGGATCTAACCCCCAACACAAATTTCATCACTTAATCCATGGGTTTTTATGGAAATTTTACAAGAGTTTTATAAGGGTTGATTTTTGATATGGAAGCTTAGTTTCGATTTGTGACTCTTATTGTTTATTCTAGTCCACACCTCCTTGTAAGTTTAATCAAAGATCAGGTTATATACATATATATACTCTTCGACATACACATATTGTCAGGACCGGAAAACATATAGATTTATGTGGTTCGGGAGGTCTAGGTTGGTGGAAGAAGATGAAGATCTTCATCCTTTTTAGAGAGAGAAAGTTAGAGAGAGGGAGGAGAAGATAAGGTTTATTGATAAGAACAAAACAATACAACTAGCCAAATGATTCACCTCACCCCTCATGGAGAGTCATGAGGGGTATTTATAGGCTCTATCTTTGCCACTTAAACGATACTAGTCCCTAAGGGCAAAGTATTCTATGCATCTAGTCCATTTCACGTATGTGACGTTATCTTTAGAAAAAGCGAGGCTAACAATCTCCCTCCAAGATAGCGTCACACGTGAATGGTTACAATGAGACCTATAAATACAAAACAAAGTAAATTACAATAGTAATGAACTATGTTGACTTTCTTGAAGCGCAGAGTCTCTGTAGTCTAGATACTGAGGCAAACTTGAAGTTCTCCCTTCCGATGACCTCGGCAAATGATCTTCTTGTAGCTCTGAACTTCAACTGTAACGGTCTAGTTAGGTTATTACTCCCTCCTAACTAGTGAGCCTTTTTTCTTTCTTTGCTCCCTCCTGAACCGACAACACTCTTCCAACACGTCTTTAATCTTCAGACACGCAGCGGAGAAACTAAACTCTTGAAGCACGATGGTTGTCGTTCTGGGAACATCAACATAACTCACTTAGTATTGCATCCAAGTTGGTAAAAAAAACCCCGATGTACACCACACTACTTCTCCTTCTTCAGTCTTAAGCAAAAATCCCTTCGTAATCCAATCACGGAAGATGAAATACCAACTTCTCCCTCCTGATGGTTGCGAGCTATCGGAATCATCATAATGTTGCGTACATGCCGTATTACCTTCTTCTTGATGCAATATTAACATCATAGCTTGATCAAAATTCTGTGAGAATATGCCGTATTACTCTCAATAATTTTCTCTAACCAACCTTTAAATCGAACCTCCTTTGAATTCACCGGCTAAATGTAATGACCACATATGGAGATAGCCCGGTACGACTAACTTGAAAAGGAAGTAAACATCCCAACTTGTGACTTGCTGCTTGTTCTAAATTTTTGAACAATCCACAACTTCGTGTGACACTGAGCACAACAACGTAACTCCTTAAAGTGATGGTTACACACTGTGAGCACTACAACGTAACTCCTTACCAGTTATAACCAGATTGTCTATTCAATCACTTAAAGTGACAGTAATACCCCAACAAGTTATCTTGAGACATGCATCCAACCAACCATCGTCTCAAGGATAAAGAAGTCCACCCGTGAAATGTCACTTCAATTCCGCATCAATAATACCGTACAAAAACTCCGTAGCCATTTTTTCAATTATCGTTCAAGCCGTGAATATTGTATCCCTCCGTGAAATTTTATAATGACCAAATACCACTCTTTATCAATATAACAAAGTTTAAATCCAATATTTTTGAGAAGAAAAATACGGATAACAATGTTGAATGTCCAATGATATTCCATTTGGGCGTGTGAAACACTAAGCTGAATTAAATCTTAGTCAAAGTACTACTCAGCCCATTATAGTGTTTCAACAAGTGAGGCCCACTCATCAACAACCCAAGTCCAAATCAGATAACACCCGATCCACTCCAAGAATACTTATAACCGGTATAATATCACACCTCAACAATAATATACCTAAACCTAAAAACACTGTCAACACAGCCCTACACATATACTTTGATAAATCCGCCCCCTTTCTAACTTTTTTCTCTCACCAAACGTTTTCACTCACAAAAAGATATGAGAAAAACGTATCAAGTCAAACCCAACAATTGTTTCTCAGTATAACCATCATAAGAACGAACCCCTCAACAAATCTGCTCCTTCGAGCATCACATATTATGTATCCAGATTTGAAGAACACAATGATCGAACATATGGCTTCAAGATCAGTTTTGGTCTCGGGTAGGTGGTTTTTCTTTTGATGAGTTATTCATGAACGAAATAAAGAAACGAGATAGCATAGTTGTTATACTCGTTCTTTGTCTTCGAATAATATCACAATTAAGATCGATGAAGAAATTGATTCATTTGAAATAATCTTGAAAAGATTACAGAAAACGAATCAAAACTGAGATTACTTGTATATTTTGAGTCTTGATTGAATGAGAGATGGGGAGTGATAGTGAGGGTCCTTTGAAGTGAGTCTAGATGTAGGATTGTTTTGGTTGAAAATTTTCTTTTATGTAAAGGTTGTTTCGGACTGATGAAACAGCATCGTCTGTCTTTTTTTTCGTTTTCATGAACTGAAAGTGGACCAATGATGGTGTCAATACTGAGGTCTGTTGGTGTTTTGGTATAAGGTAACTTGTTGTCGATGTTGTCAAGGTCTACGCGTAACTTTTCTTTTCAGCTTATGCGTAAGCCTACGCGTAACGTTTTCTCAACCCGTTATGCGTAAGCATATTCTTATGCGTAATGCAAGTTATGCGTAAGTCTGCTTAAGCGTAAGCCAGACTTAGGCGTAAGCCTTGGCTTAGGCGTAAACGCATACGCGTAACATTTCATACGCGTAACTTCACAGCTACGCGTAACACCACTGTAGATTCCTCTTAAGCGTAGAAAAAGGGTTTTGACCCTTTGACTTTTTCCGGCGAGTGTTTTCGACCATGTTTTTCCGTCCATCTTCAAGCAAAAACCCAGAAAAGCATAAAAGCTTTTCATTTTTAACCATGTTTGACCATAAAAAGATGAAGGATGACCACTTTTTGTTTCACGGATATTGGTACCAAAAAGCATAAAAATGACCTGTTTGGACAAAATAATGACCAGGACAGATTTAAACAAAGATTGTGACTTTTTGTGACCAAAAACTAAGGATACCAAAACATGTATAAACTGTTTTCCACCATATACGGAAAAAATTTTCCGACCCACAGATTAAGCATAAAAATAGTACAAAAACATGTATAAACCAACATAAATCAATAAAACAACAACCTTGGCTCGTTATACCAATTGTAGGATCGATAAAACAAGAGATTCATGTGGTTCGGGGGGTCGGGGAAGCTCAAAGAATAAGAAAGACATGGTTATTGTATTAGATAGAAAAGGGAAAGATGTGTGTGTTTCTAGAGAGAAGAAGAAGAAACCACACACACTTCTTTACAAAATATGAACTTCCTACCCTCCTAGTTGGGACTAGGAGGTGTATTTATACATAACAAAGCCTAACTTAGCACTATTGACTAAACTAGTCCTTGTGAATGAGTAAAAGAAGAAACTAATGCAATTCCCGTAATGACTTCACTTTAGCGAGGCTAACACATATACACACACTAGATCATTTGTATCACCATGTTTGTGTTATTTTTATTTTTAATCTTTATGTACTATAGTCTTTGTGGTTAAATTGTAAGTCATGATATTTAGTCATTTGACATAAGAAGTTAGTGAAATTAATTGGTGCAAGGGATAACTAGGAAAGTTTGGAGTTGATTTGTGGTTAAGAAAATTGTAACAATCGTTGGAAGAGTTTAGGACTAAAGTGTTGTTGCGGTTTGTGGATGAAAAACTAGTTTGAACGACGAAGTATAGAATTTATATACCCGCTGTTCCGAAATAGAAAATACACTAAATGAGACTTATAATTTTCAATATTAGACTAAATTAATAGAAAATAGACTCTATAAGCTAAACCTATATTGATTTCGGACTGTAGATTGCTTAAAACGGAGCACAAAGTGGTGTATTCAGGCTATTTTCAGCGATTTTGGGCAGTTTTCGGGTAAATTTCGAAGGCCACATCTTATTCACTACTAATCAGTTTGATGCGTGGTTGAACTTTTTGAAAACTACGTTATATGCACTACAAAAGTCTCACTGATAGTCTTTCACCAATTCCGACTCTAAGACTATTAAAAACGGGTCTAAACAAGGTCACATGCGAAATCAGAATTCCATACAACGTTTAGCTTATAGAGTCTATTTTCTATTAATTTAGTCTAATATTGAAAATTATAAGTCTCATTTAGTGTATTTTCTATGTCGGAACAGCGGGTATATAAATTCTATACTTCGTCGTTCAAACTAGTTTTTCATCCACAAACCGCAACAACACTTTAGTCCTAAACTCTTCCAACGATTGTTACAATTTTCTTAACCACAAATCAACTCCAAACTTTCCTAGTTATCCCTTGCACCAATTAATTTCACTAACTTCTTATGTCAAATGACTAAATATCATGACTTACAATTTAACCACAAAGACTATAGTACATAAAGATTAAAAATAAAAATAACACAAACATGGTGATACAAATGATCTAGTGTGTGTATATGTGTATGTCGAAGAGTATATATATGTATATAACCTGATCTTTGGTTAAGCTTAAAAGGAGGTGTGGACTAGAATAAAGAATAAGAGTCAAAAATCGAAACTAAGCTTCCATATCAAAAATCAACCCTTATAAAACTCTTGTAAAATTTCAATAAAAACCCATGGATTAAGTGATGAAATATATATAAAAACCCGTGATATTCTTTGAATGTCAACACAAAGTTCGTAGATGATATCGAATAATAAAAATAGAAAATAAAAAGCATGACAAAAGAAACAATATTTTTTGGTAATTTACAAAATTTTATAATTTTTATGGATTTTTGAAAATTTTATATTTTTATATTTTCTTTTGTGTGTTTTGAAATTTTGTATTTTGCTTTTTAAATAACTATATGCAAGAGATAGATGAAGAAGAAAAAACCATTTACTCCTCGTCTTCCTCTTGAAGACGTTTGAGTGTTTCCGGTTGTAGGCTCTTTAGACCAAGTCGTGGAAGAATAAACTCAAAACGTTCTCTAGGAAGAGCTTTGGTGAAGATGTCTGCTAACTGGTATTCAGTCCTCACAAAATAGAGTTCCACCACACCTTTTTCCACTTGTTCCCGAATGAAATGATGTCGAATGTCAATGTGCTTTGCTCTTGAATGTTGAATGTTGTTGCAAGAGAGAGCAAAGGAACTTTTGTTATCACAATACAGAGGGATTTTGTTGAATTCAAAGCAATAATCAGATAATTGGGATCCCATCCATAGGATTTGAGCAGAACAAGATGACATGGCTATGTATTCAGCCTCTGTAGAGGATATAGAAGTGCTCATTTGTTTCTTTGAAGATCAACTTGTTAATATAAATAAGCCGTAAAAACGTTTCTTTATAATTTAAGATCTTCTAATGTTTTGTCGATAACAAACGTAAAATCATTTTAACGAAACAAATAAAATACGTAAATGGTTTGAACTAATAGTTTCTAACATATTCACATTTTCACATAAAACACTAAAACAAGTATAAGTGATTTTATGATTTAGTAATACATATGTACAACAACTAGTGTTTACATATTTGGGTAAAATATACACATAACTAGTATGTAGTATATTGGGTAATATAAATGGGTAGAAACTTAAGTATCATAACCCATTGGGAAAATACATTGAATGTAGTTGGGTACAACCCAAAGCCCATGACCCATGGAACTTGACCCATAATCCATTGCATGACATCATGCTTATATCATACATGGATAATATCCATAACCCATGGATCAACCCATACCCAAGTGACCAAGTGCATTGCACTCAAAAGATACATTGTATCTACCTAAAGATCCATGGTTCAACCCATGACCCATGACCCATAACCAAAATACCCATGGGTAAAAGGGAGCGTCCCACGGATCCCTAGGTTAACGCTAGACGGATCCCTTGTGGAAGGGATCCGTGGGATCCGGGGAACAATAGATTTTTTCTTCTATAAATAGTGAGCCATTTCTTCATTGTTGCTCACCCATTTCTAACACACTTTCTCCCTGAGTTAAAAACTCACTAACCTCAGATCCAAGAGATCTATGTTTGTAGTTTTGTTTTTGTGTGATCTTCTATGTTCCTCTTAAAGGCAAGATCACCACCTTTGAAGTCGAGCAAGCTCAAGTCCATGAGTTGCCATGCTTCCTCATCATCAAGGCTACTGAAGTCTTCTTGTTGATGATTCCTTTCTTTCTTCAAAGAAGTGTAGTGTTGAAGACATTAGTGAAAGATGTCTCAAGTGTCAAGACGAAGATATTAGTGAAGGGTATCTATCGTCCATATCATAAGCACCTGTGGTAGGTGCTTAGAAGTCAAGACTAGAAGCATTAGTGAAAGGTGCTTAGAAGTCAAGACACAAGACATTAGTGAAAGGTGTCTTGTAGATCTAGTCAAAGGCAATAGTGAAAGGTGCCTTAGATGTACATTCGATATGGTGTGTTTCGATGTACAAGATATACTAGTATTAGATCCAAGGATATTGATATCCTTGATGATGTTGTAAAGGAGTAGATCTCCTTTGGGATTAGTCATTGGTGTAGTGTGGTAGTAGTTCCTCCATTGCAATGGAACTAGGTGCTTAGCCTAGTACCTAATAAAGGGTAGGCGACGTTGTGAAGGTGTAGTTAACCTTGGAGTGAAAGAACTAGGTACTTAGCCTAGTACCTTATAAAGGGTAGGTGACGTTGTTTAGGTGTGGTTCACCTTGGAATGAAAGAACCCGATGGTTAGCCTAGCACCGGAAAAAGGGTAGGCGACGTTGTGAATGCTTCTCCGCCATAAGGAGATTGGTGTAGTGTTTACGAACTCTCGAGAAGGTGACTCGGGGAGTGGAGTAGGGCAAGGAAGGTGTCCTTGTAGCCGAACCACTATAAATACTCCCGTTGTGGTTTTGTTCTTCTTACTCTTACCTTTTCATTACTTACCTTTATATGCTTGTTTATCAACATCCAACACACACATCCAAATAGATTGACATAAGTCGATCTAAATAGATTAAAAGGAAGTTTTAATTGGCAAAACTATTCAACCCCCCTCCTAGTTTTCCACAATTGGAATCAGAGCTTCGTTACCAAGTTTCTTGAAGTATATTGTACTTTAAAAACTTGATACGGTCCATGGTTAATGTTGAACCTTAGACCTTGATAGATCTCTGAGCACTCGTAGATCGTTAGTTATGCTTATGTAACCACAAACACACTAAAAGACAGTCTCTATAACTTGTATTCTTTAGCGGAAATCAAACACAAGTAATAACACAAATAACTAAGAACTCTTTGATCCTCTATGGCTCTTTTAATTATATTAAAACTTTGTTTTTCAAGTCGTACATAACTCATACTATTGTGTTCCTTTTATAGATAAGGAACCCTAAACCGTTTCCCAAGAAACGTATAAACATAAAACTAAATAAGATATACATTATCACTTCCTAATAAAGCTCATGCATATCCTAACTAACTATAGAATATGCGGAATATCTATCTCTACAGAAACCATCTACACGGTTTTAATACTTCAGTAGAATTATTTCTTCAGCAGAATCCTTGCACTCCAGCAGAATCCATCGGCAGTAAATTCAGCATAATTCATACTTAGCAGAATTCCCAACAATCCTCCCCTAAACTGGAATTTTACTAGGTTAAGTTCTAGTTTCTTGATAGATCTTTAACACTTCAGAACTAGAGGATTGTACTCAAACATCAGCAGCAAAGAACCAAAACAATTACATCTCTATGATGACAAAACTTTGAAACTCCAGATCTTTGCAGCAACAAATGACCGAATGTACATCAAAACATATTAGTTTCATACTATTCTCATCACATCCAGGTGTGTTAACTCTTGTGAGAGGTGAATCATTGAAAATAATGGATTTGATGTCTCTTTACCAATAGCCATCACTACTAGAGTAGCCAAATGTTTAAGTTCGAAAACTATGGTACACTGATAACCATATGATTTATTAGCAAATCAGCAACCATAAACGGATTTGAAGTGTCTTTACCTGTAGCCGTTTGCTCAGGACTAGTCAATTCTTAGGAGAAAGAATCACCTTTGGTGAATTGAGAACCCAATATGGTATTCCACTGCCTTTACCACAAGCCATATACTTGTGGGCTAGCCAATTTTTGGATTCGAAAAAGGAATAAACCATGGTGAATTGATGACCATACAACCCTCAGAAATTAAGCATGGGTGAGTTGCAGACCCTATGATTTTGAGCAAACCATTACAGCTATCAACAGATTTGATGTGTCTTTACCAAAGCTGTACCCTTTGGACTAGCCAACTCTTTGATGTACACAAGGCACATCTGGTGAGTCGATAACCAACAACAATGTACAACAAACCTGCAAGAAAAGTTAGACAAACAAAGAATATACATAGTTTTTTTTTTTTTTTTTTTTTTTTTTTTTTTTTGTTTTTTTTTTGTTTTTTTGTTTCTTTTTTAACTAAGAATCAAATAAAACAAATAATACAAATAATACAGGATAAAATATTAAGATGATGCCTGATGTTGCAGAAGCTGAGTCTTAATCAATCCAATCAATTGTTCAGCATGTAGCTTATCATTCCCAACTGGATCAGGAGGAACTTCCCACTTCTGTCTAAGCATTCTTTCCATCAATGACACAGACAAAGGATACAACTTATCAGAGAACATACACACAGTCATCCCACACTTTGTCTCCACCACATGCACACATGGCATAGGATAAAATCTCCAAGACTCAACCTTCCACTTATGTGAATTCTTCCAAATAGAATACCCAGTACCATCTGGAGATTGAGAGTCAAACAGAACTTGAAGATCACCCAACAAGTATAAACCAGAACCCTGTGGTGGATGATTATCATAATGCTTAGTGACAAGGCCATACAGAGTATTCAAATCTTGCCTATCCACCATATGAAATATTTCCTTCAAGAAGTTAAACTGCATAGAAGAATTATCCAGCCTAAAAATGGTGTTAAGATGTCCATCAGTCAAAGTCCAAGCAGTCAACACATCATGAGACCCTTCAAGAAAAGCATCAGCAGATCCTTCTTTAATGAAAGTTGAATCAGCAGCCTTTAGATCCAAAGAACTACCCCTGTGAGATTTCTTAACCCTAGAGGTGTGTGTCCCAGCTGATCTCACAGATCACCTTAGAGAAATGTGTCTCCTTTTAGACATCCGTTTCTTCCTCCTACCTGGTATATAAATCCCCATAGATACAGAAGATGGTACTTTCTCAGATTCATCAGGGACATCTTTAGCAGGAATGGAAGAAGTAGAAGTAGACGTAACTGGAACAACACCACACAAGGCATACATTTTCTCAAGCACCTCTCTGGCCTTCTTAGCTTTAGCTGTTGCTTGTTCAGCTTTCCTACCCATAGCTTCTCCTTCTTTATCAACAGGTGACATATGTGGAATAGAAGCAGGCATACCCTTTGCTTCAGAAGAAACAACACGAGGTTCAGCAGAGTGAACCCTTTCAGCTGAATGTATAGCTTCAGTAGATGCCTTAGAAGTAACAACAGGAGAACTCATCTTTGGTGTAACATCATCAAAAGAGTCCACAATCTCAAATTTCTTAGTTCTCTTGGCCTTTGGAGCATGTGCACTACCAGCAATCCTCTTCAAGTTAGAAAGTGGTGTAATCTGCTTCATAATCTTCTGATACATACTATTCAACTTAGAATCATCTAAAGCCCAGACTTGCTTCTTCGTTAAGCCAGATTGATAGATGTTAGAACTTTGATTATACACCACAGTCCTCATGTATGCTTTCTTTTGAGCTGCAGTTGGTGGTCTTTCTCTTTTTGGTTTAGCTTTCTGTGCAGCAAGAGCTTTTCTTTGTGCAGCTGCAGCTTGCTTCCTTTGTTGTCCAAGAGCCATCATTTGTGCAGCAAAATTCTCACCATCAAAGTCTGCTCCTAAAATACTTTGTGCAAGAGTATAATTGGATGCAGCTTGATGAGTATAAGCATCCCATTGCTCATCAGTAATCTGAGTGGATAGTTAATCTATTTCTCTTTGTCTCTCAGGAGGCAAATTGGTAGTAAACTGAGCTTCAAGCTTTTGAGCAAATGCATGACTCTTCTTCATATCTGCACACTCAGCTAGCAGTCTTGCTTGTTCTTGCCTTTCCTGTTCACTCACTAGATCTGAACCAAGCTCTTCATCAACCATTACTCCTTTTCCTTTGTCTGCAGGCTCCTTAGCAGAATCGTCATGAGGAGTATCAACAATAGGAACTTCAGAAGAAACACCCAAGGAAGCACCAGGAGAAACATGTTGAGACAGATCTTCAACATGTGTAGAAAAGACACCAGCAATAGGATCCAGGTGAAAACTTCTTCCAGCAAGAAAGACTTCAAGATGATCTGCTGAAGGTGGAGGACCTGGTTGTTCTTGTACAAATGAAGCTTGACCATGTTCATAAGCAACATCCTCCTTGCAACACTTGGCACCTTTGAAGGTTCAGAGGAATCCTTACTCAAATATTGTCTTCTCTTTCGTCTAGTAAACTGAATGGGTTCCTTGTTCTTTGAAGATTCAGTAACAATTGGTGAAGAAACATGAGTCTTTTGAGCCACATCAGCCAAGATTTCAAGTGACTCAAAATGAGTATCCTCTTGCTCCTCATCAGAAGAAACCACAAACCTCCTTTTACCACTTTGCCCAAGTTGTTCCTCTAAATCCTTAACCTTTCTCTTCAATCCCACAATCTCACCACCAAGTGTTTTATTCTCAGCAAGCTCCTTTTTGAGATCAGCAACCTCTGCCACATAGCTGTTCAATAGAGCATATACAGATGTACGTGTAATAGGGTCCTCAGCTCCACCAGCAAATTGCTCAGTGGTAATGGGAGCTTCATTGGACCTTTCAGGAGAAATATGGACATGCTCAATGATAGGAGAGCCTTCATCAAATGGCTCCCTAACTGGACTAGGTGTGGCCAGTCTATTAAGTTCAGGCTCAAACTCATCAAGAGGAACTTGAGTAGGTGGTGGACTAGGACTAGGTCTAGGTGACGGTGTAGATGAAGGTTGGTCAGGAGAAACAAGTGATGCTTCAGCAGTAGTAGAAGGGCCCGCATCAATGGCAACTGATGGATTACCACCAGCAGCAACATTGGTAGAGGGTGGATCACCAACAACATTACCCTCGTCAGCAGCCTCATTGCCTTGAGGCAACATAGCTGCTAGCAAAGGATGATGTTCCCCCTCATAATGAGTTTTCATTGAAGCAAATAGTTTAGCAGTTAAAGCTCCTATAGGACAAAAGACTTGAACTAGGGTTGTAATGTCTAAAATCATTTGCAAAAACCTAGGGTACGTTAAAAACTTATGCTTTTTCCTTTGTATATTTTCAACCATATTATCAAAAATAAACCTAGAAAAGTTATAAGTTAACCCCTGAGAAAGACATACAATACCACATCCCAGTTGAGTAGAAAATGGATCCCATCCTCCTGATTTATTACTTATGCACTGAAGCAATGTGTGTACCAAAAACCTCCACATAGGGCAAAGCTTATTCTTGAACCATATATATGTCCTCATACTCTAGTATCCTAAAGCTCTTAGCCCAGCAAGTATCTCCATGGAATTAGAGTGATAAACCTCATTTACATCGTCCAACCGAAGCTGTCTCCTTATCAAATCCTCCGTCACAACATACTCTGTTCCATCAACCATAGCAACAATCTCTGTGTCACTCTGTTTCGTAGCAGATTCCCAAAATTGTGTAACCAACGATTCATAAATCACATTAGGAGAATGTGTTAAAGCATAATGAGTCTTAGAACGTGTCAAGAAATCCACCATAGGTTCATATAGTTCATGACCCTTAGCTTTTCCCAGAAAAGCAACTTTGTTATGATCTTTCTTAAACTGAAGCGCCATGTGAGAAATTTTGATAATGGGTTATGATGCACGCAACTGGAAGTGTGTTTAAATCGAGTGAAGATGGAATCAGTTAATTTTAGGCGAAGATATGCGAAGAAGGTATTAGTAGAAGTTACCCAATTTATGGTCAAAAATATCGAAACTGGTGGTTGACCATATCTGACGTGTAAAGCAACTCCAACCAAATTCAAATTAACACTTCAGCAGAAAGTATGGTCAATCTGCTGAAGGAGGTGAATCAGCAGAAACAACTCAAGTGGTTATGTATCTTCAGTAAATATCTTTGAGTTTTACTGTGCCACCTAACTCGCATTAAATTTCATTAAGCCTTGAATCCGCCTATAAGATAGTCCCAATGCACATTTAACACACATCAATTACCCCCAATTAACTTCACAAACCCTAATTTCTCGAAAAACTCTACAATCATCAACAAGAACCAATGTCCACCAAACCAGAAGTAATAAATCTCACTTCCTCATCGTCATCATCATCATCATCCAGTGAAGATTCACACCCATTATTTCGCTACCCCCATCAAGATGAACCTTGAACATCAAAATCCCATTTTCTTGCTTCTTCTGAAGATGATAGTGTGGTGAATCTAAGTGATTCATCTAGGGGTTCTGATGACTCCATAAAGCTTCTAGAGCCACTCTTCAACATGGAGAGGACATCTGATAAGGTTTTAAAAGGTACCATTTTGAGGGGTCGTTTAAGTCCTTATTTGATCACTTTTGTATCCGTTATTGCTTAATATCGTTCCTTTTTACTTTTTAGGTCTCGTGAAGGCAAAATGCTGGAATGGCACTTATTTGGACGAAAAGGCGCGAATATATGAAGAAAATGGCCAAAGTCAAAATCGAGACACTCACAGTTGCTGAAAGTAGAAGGCGACGGCGTCAGGAGCTACATTGTGACGCCGTCCCAAAATTATTGTGACGGGCCAGAACCCAAAACTCGTATTTTCAAGAGACGGCGTCTAGTTGTGAAAGAGTAGGCCGTCGCTACTCAGACGGCCTAGATGCAATCCAGACGACGTCAGAAGCTGAAGAGGACGGTGTCACGGACATAAGGTGACGCCGTCGCAAGGTTAACGTGGCCAAGACGAAACCCTAATGGCGGCGACACGACGGCGTCACTAAACATAAGGTGACGCCGTCGCAATTGTAATCTTATATATAGAATCTGAATTTTTCAGTCTTTGTGTGGAGGGTCTTTGGAGTAAAAACCTAAAACCGAACCTAAGGTGTCTTGTACAGTATTTTAGGGTTTTAAACCCTATCTTACATCAAGATAAGTCTTTACTTCATTAATTCAATTATGTCTTTGATTATTTGTGTGTATGCTTGCATGTTCTTCATGTCCGGCTAATTTATTTGTGTGTTTGCTTAGGAAGTATGAAACTTAATTATTGAATATTGATTGGTTGTTTCTTATCTTAGTTGATTAATGATCTAGTAATGCGATAGGTCATTCGTTGTGTACTTAATGCTTGATTCATCTTTGTGAACCTTAGAATATAACTACCTGAGTAGTTGTAGGCTAAACCATCCAAAGAGCGCCTTAGAGTAGGAGTTTATAATCCCTAGTGGGTTTGTAGACAAGACCCTTTGGTAAGTTCAAAGAGTTAGAGAGAAACGCATACCCTACAACTTTAGACACACAACGCAACTAGGAATAAGATGTGACACTCAACCATCAATAGGAGATAATTAAGGAGTAATACCAACTAAGTAAACACATCTTTAAACTATCATACGAGCACACATTAATTAGACATAGACTCCCACAACCTAAGTTTAGATAATTAGATAATAGTAGAGTAATCGGTAGAAATACCAACCCCCCAAATCCAATACCCGAGATTCGTACCTTTCCATTTCATAAAATATAAAAAGATAAAAAATAATCTTCCTCAACCTTAACCTTAGCGTAGTAACTCCTTACTAGCATTCCTATTCCCCTAGAGAACGATATCAATACCCGTGGCTTACCCTAATTACTACACTACAACGATTAGGTTCACTGCCTAGGGTGTTATAAAACTTGCTCGAAGAAAAGGAAGTTCCTTTGACCCCGAACGACGCATGTAGCGTTATCAAGTTTTTGGCGCCGTTGCCGGGGAATAGAATAGCTAGTTAGTAGTCCACCTCGTTTAGGTTCTTTGCTTGATTCCTATCAAGTAAACTTTTTTCTCATTTTTAGCTTTCTATTAGTCTATCCCCCTTCTTAGTAACCTTTGTTCGTAACCCCATCACTTTTCATCATGGAAGGTGATAACCCACTACCATTCATCAACATACCACCAAATGACCCGCCAAGAGCCCGTACTCTTGGTGAGTACTCGAGACCAAGCCACCTAGGCTATAGGAACACCATTGAGCTTCCCAAACAAGCCCAAACTACGGCCCTGCGATCCGACACCATCCGGTTGGTGCAAAACGGATGTGCATTCCATGGACTTCGTTCCGAAGATCCAAATCAGCATCTGAGGGATTTCCTCAAAATCGTCGATTCCATCGACCTTGATGCTACTACTCGGGAGACCACGCGCCTGCGTCTCTTCCAATTCTCTCTACGGGACCAAGCTAGTAATTGGCTTGAGCGACTTCCCGCCGGCTCCATCTCAAGTTGGGATGATCTTACCTCTCGCTTCCTTGCTCAATTTTTCCCACCGGGGAGAACCACTAAGCTTAGGAATGACATCTTGATGTTCCAACAACGTCAAGGTGAATCTCTCTACGAAGCATGGACCCGATTCAAGGACTTACTTCATAAAGTCCCTCATCACGGCATTGATCTTTGGCTACAAGTCCAAATCTTTTATGATCATGTCAACTTCCCCACTAAGCGATCCATAGACCAAGCGGCCGGTGGAAAACTTAGTGATCTCACTGCAGAAGAATCATGGGAAATAATAGAGGACCTCGCCCTCTATGACAACGAAAGTTGGGATGAACCCCGTGAGCTGCCCAAAACCGTCAAGGCAATCTCCTTGCCTCCTCCCGACCGTAGGATGATCGAACTTGAAGATCAAGTTAAATTCCTCATGAGTTCCTACAAAAATCCCAAGTCCTCACGACAAGTGAATCAAATCACTCTACCTTGTGAGTTATGCAGTGGTCCCCATGACACTCGTGATTGCACAAGGCTCTCCGAACAAGCTTTTGCGGACTACGCCTCCATACGTACCGACGGAGCGGGAGAGAAGTGGTACACTTTCAAACCCGAACAAAACAACTTAGGAAACTCATACAACCCCTCATGGAGAAACCACCCTAACCTTAAGTGGAACCAAAACTCAAGCTCGCCCCAAAGCTCATCTAGTTCGCCTACTAGGTTCAATTCCTCTAATACCGGAAACCCCACTAATCTTGAGGCAATTGCATCTAGATTTTTGTCATCCCAAGAAACTCGATTGAATAAGCTTGAAGCCGATTTTAAGCAAAAACAAAGCGAGATGACAACCAAGCTTGATGCCCTCTTAAAAGCCTTCAATGAGCGGGAAGTTGGAGCACTCCCAAGTGATACCATAAAGAACCCAAAAGTGAATTCGATTGCATCGACTTCATGTTCTAGTTCACCATGGGAGAATGCACATCCATGCCCCTCTCACCCAACGATTCACTCGGTAAATGCTATCAAAAAGGGTTCCAAGCCATCCAAGAGATACCAAGGCCCGGCACCTTTGGTAATGCCTACTCTTGAGAAACCCGTCAGCCAAGAATCCAAACCTAGTTTAGAGGAGGAGTACAAGGAACTCCATCAAGAAAAACCAATTCTTGAAGTCTTAGCTCATGCACCTTATTATAATGCTTTAAAAGAAAAATATGAGTTAGAACTTAGGCTTGGAAAACATGGGTTCGCCTTTGTGCGAAACAACTTACCTAAGAAGTTAGATGATCCCGGGCTATTCACTCTTCCGTGTAGACTTGGAACCTCCAAGCCACTCGATGCTCTAGCCGATTTAGGATCATGCATCAATCTCGTTCCGTTGTCCCTCCATAAAAGCCTCAACCTAGGTAAAATTGAACCAACGGAAACCATCTTAGGTCTAGCGGACGGTAGTATAGCACGTCCGGTAGGAATAATAAAGGACATGGTAGTACATGTAGGAGAGTTGACTCTTTTGGCCGACTTTCATGTACTAGACATGAATAAGGACCCGACATGCCCATTACTAGTTGGAAGAGGATTTTTAGCTACCGCTAGTGCCATCATCGATTGTAAGATGTCCAAAATAGTGGTACGAGAGGGGAGTGCTAGATCCGTTTACGATGTTAAAAAGCATACATACTACAAGGATGAGGAAATCCCACAAGAGATAGGGTTGGATAGAGAGCCTTCTAGATATGGACCTTGGATTGATAAGAACATCATAGGCCCCCAAAGACCTTTTTACCTAGATAAGGCCTTTGCTAGTGCAGCAACTTTCCAAGAACAAGAAATGGCTAGGGACATAGAAGTGAACCCGTTCGAGGACGCCTTAGTATTTAGGAAGATGACCGAGTTCCTAGGAAGCTTGCCCGTTAACCTTGTCATGAATAAATGGATAGTTGAGAAATCCGAACACAAGTAGGATTGGAATAGACCGCCTAGTGATGGTAATGGAATGTGGCACATTAGGATACAAATCTATGATCCCGATGGTGAGATGTTTGAAAAGGCATATTTAACCGAACGTACTACTAGGAACTTGAATGATAAGTTTGATCCTTACGACATTGTGGAGGATAGACTTACGTATATCGGTACGTAGGAGCACGACTATGAGTCTAGCTACAAGACTTTTAAATAAAGAAAAGCGCTTCGTGGGAGGCAACCCATGTTTAATTGTTTGCTTGTTAGTGTCTTATATTTTTTATTAATTGTTTATCCTCATGTTTAAATTTGTAAAAATGCTTTATTTTGTTTTTAACCTCGTCTTAATTACATATAAAGGTATTTTACATAAGGGATAAGTGTAGGGAGGATTACACACGTTTTCAAAAGAAACGTAAACATGAGAGTAACAATTAACTAAAAGATATTTATGTTTGTTTGTTCGAGTCAAATGCTTGTATCGAGTCATAATGAATGTTTTGCAGAAATTTTTCCAGATTCTAAAGATGTAAATTTTCCAGAATTTTTTCCAGAAAATCGCAGACCAGTTTTTGTCAGGATAACCTGACGGCGTCAGGATTGCAACCTGACGGCGTCAGGAAGGAGTAAAAACATCAGATTACTTTTTTCTCGTTTTCTGAGCTATTTATAAATTTTTGGAATATTCCAGGTCTTAATTTTCTTAGAAATTCTGTAAACATCCATTCCACAAGCATTATATCCTAGTTTAAATCGAGTCTTATATATATTATTACCGCCGATTTTACGCGAAGGTTTCGTTTGTTTTCTTCAAGTGTGCAGGTTTAGTTTGTCAGGAAGAAGTTACATAAGATTGGAAGGAGCTTTTCATGCAATAATTCTTCTTGGAAAAGATTTAACCACCACTTTGCACGGATCCTACCGAGCTAATCAGGGGAGTATTAGTTTCTTTCGTTTTTTATTACCTTCCATTATCATAACTTTGATACTTTCGGGGAACATTGGGGACAATGTTCAGTTTAAGTGTAGGGAGGGAAAATAAAACGGGAACTTTGAAACTATGCTTATCCTTTATTATTTGCTTTGTCCAATTGTGATTGTGTAATAAACCATGAGAAAATGTCGGTTAGGGTAATTTTGGCACCAAATTTAAAATTTTTTATGACATATAAGAGTGGGCCATTAGTCTTAACAAAAGCGTCTCATGGATAGGAAGTTGCATGACTAGCACAAAACCCTTTACCACCTAAATTCCACCAAAATGTGAGGATCGCCCTTAGATTAGTAGGAATTAAAGCATTCGTCTTTTATGCTTAGAGTGTGAACCGGTAGTATATTAGATTCTAGAACTTGTTTTGTGATGCATTCCGAGATCGCAAGTGAGGCTACACTTGTGTAGTTAGGAATAACTAAATGATAAGAGGCATTAGGATAACCCTTGTTTGATACCTGTAATATAATTACTTCTTCCACTTCGGTTGAGTAATTTCCCCACACCCTTTGCGTTGTACTCATCTTTAGTACACGATACCCCTAGTTAACCCCTCAGAGCCTATCCTTTTCGCGGTTCTCGTGATGTTTCGGTTTTTTCGGAATATCAATGAAGAGCATTGTTTACACCCCACCCCCAAATATACACCCAAATCGCCTTAGCCTACCCCTTATGCACTCACTTTTAGTGCAAATGTTTGTTATCACCCTAAACCCTTAGTTCAATTATCTAGTTGCTTGCATAAGTTGCTAAGTCGAGTCATATCCTTTGTATACAGTTTTGGGATGATTGGGATTCATGGAAAAGTTAAAGTTTATGAAATGACGGGAAGGGAACGTTAAATTCAAATTCCCTTTCTTTGCGTAATAATGTACCCCAAGTGTTTTGATCTTTTCAAATCGGGTCAAATTAGTGTTAGAGTAATAAAAACTCAAGTGTAGGGATATGCCTATAAATCCCTAGTATTTTGATGTTATCGTAGAGGATGGTAGAGTAAAAGTGTATAAAAAAAAAAAAAATATCGAAAAAAAATAGAAAAAGAGAAAAGAAAAAAATAGAGTGTGAAAAAAAAATAAAAAAATAATAATAAATAAATAAATACGGGCTACCATCCTACATCTATCTTTTAAATTTATGTTTGTTTATTTCAGTTATCTAGAGTTTAGAGTGTCGAGTCTTGGCTTAGCAACGCCATTCTTCATATGCAGTTAACATAAATATTTTTGACTTACCACCACTAAATAGCCTATCCCACCAAACCCTTATTTCCCTACCGTAAGCCTAACATTACAACCCTTTAAAAGACCTCTTTGATAGTCTTTCCTAGGTGCTTACGCCAAAGCGATGAAGGTTTGATCTATTCTCAAGCCTATGGTAATCTATGTACTAGGACCGGTTAATGAGTGTTTATCTTCCATTTCCTATTTTGTTATATTTCATATATACACCCGAGAGAGATGTGAGTATCCAAACACCCCATGTGAGGTGCTAGTATGTAATTTCCGTGCTTGTTATGACTTTTGCGGGGCTTATATGTGTTGTGGACCGTTTTGAATTAATGCTTCATGACCCCTAACTTATAAATTAATTGGCTAAAAGCACATTTGCTTGAGGACAAGCAAATAACAAGTGTAGGGATATTTGATAAGGTTTTAAAAGGTACCATTTTGAGGGGTCGTTTAAGTCCTTATTTGATCACTTTTGTATCCGTTATTGCTTAATATCGTTCCTTTTCATTTTTTAGGTCTCGTGAAGGCAAAATGCTGGAATGGCACTTATTTGGACGAAAAGGCGCGAATATATGAAGAAAATGGCCAAAGTCAAAATCGAGACACTCACAGTTGCTGAAAGTAGAAGGCGACGGCGTCAGGAGCTACATTGTGACGCCGTCCCAAAATTATTGTGACGGGCCAGAACCCAAAACTCGTATTTTCAAGAGACGGCGTCTAGTTGTGAAAGAGTAGGCCGTCGCTACTCAGACGGCCTAGATGCAATCCAGACGACGTCAGAAGCTGAAAAGGACGGTGTCACGGACATAAGGTGACGCCGTCGCAAGGTTAACGTGGCCAAGACGAAACCCTAATGGCGGCGACACGACGGCGTCACTAAACATAAGGTGACGCCGTCGCAATTGTAATCTTATATATAGAATCCGAATTTTTCAGTCTTTGTGTGGAGAGTCTTTCGAGTAAAAACCTAAAACCGAACCTAAGGTGTCTTGTACAGTATTTTAGGGTTTTAAACCCTATCTTACATCAAGATAAGTCTTTACTTCATTAATTCAATTATGTCTTTGATTATTTGTGTGTATGCTTGCATGTTCTTCATGTCCGGCTAATTTATTTGTGTGTTTGCTTAGGAAGTATGAAACTTAATTATTGAATATTGATTGGTTGTTTCTTATCTTAGTTGATTAATGATCTAGTAATGTGATAGGTCATTCGTTGTGTACTTAATGCTTGATTCATCTTTGTGAACCTTAGAATATAATTACCTGAGTAGGTGTAGGCTAAACCATCCAAAGAGCGCCTTAGAGTAGGAGTTTATAATCCCTAGTGGGTTTGTAGACAAGACCCTTTGGTAAGTTCAAAGAGTTAGGGAGAAACGCATACCCTACAACTTTAGACACACAACGTAACTAGGAATAAGACGTGACACTCAACCATCAATAGGAGATAATTAAGGAGTAATACCAACTAAGTAAACACATCTTTAAACTATCATACGAGCACACATTAATTAGACATAGACTCCCACAACCTTACTTTAGATAATTAGATAATAGTAGAGTAATCGGTAGAAATACCAACCCCCCAAATCCAATACCCGAGATTCGTACCTTTCCATTTCATAAAATATAAAAATATAAAAAATAATCTTCCTCAACCTTAACCTTAGCGTAGTAACTCCTTACTAGGATTCCTATTCCCCTAGAGAGCGATATCAATACCCGTGGCTTACCCTAATTACTACACTACAACGATTAGGTTCACTGCCTAGGGTGTTATAAAACTTGCTCGAAGAAAAGGAAGTTCCTTTGACCCCGAATGACGCGTGTAGCGTTATCAACATCACACCCCCAACCTTCACAACCTCAACCTCAACCAAGGCCACGTGCCAGAAGAGAGGTGGTGTTAGCTCTTCCTGCTCCATGTTTTGGTGTTGCATCTTGTGGAGTTTGATAAGACTCCTTGAGATCGTTTTGAGCCTTAGGGTTTAACAATAACATAGACAAACAATCATGCACAGCGGAATAGAACAAACAACTATGTTATTGACACAAGGTTTTCATCATTATCTCCCCAATTATATATTGATCAGAATATAACGTGTTACCTAACTGTAACAGGGATCTAAGCCATCTCAGATCTTAGGGATATACAAAACAAACACTAACCCTAGACGTTTATAGAAACACGTCTAGGTTACACACACACCTTTTACTAGACGTCTACATTGTGAAAGACTTGTATTAAATCTACACCCCATGTCCTCTTTATATACTAGAGGATTAGGGTTTACAAGATACTACGAAGGACTAATAACTAAATATTCTTTTGCAAGCAAGTCCTTCCATCTTTTTGTAGATTTCTTCTCTTTCTCTTTAAGCCCTTGATGTTTCATTCTTCTATTTACTTTGTGTCATCAAATCTAAGGAACCTAAAACCCAACAATCTTCCCCTATTTGATGATGACAAAACAAACAAAGTCGTGTACGAACTTCCCTAGACGAAGTAGCAGAAGTTGAGATGTAAACATCTCCATGAATGAAACAAATCTTGTCTTCCCCTTAATCCATGCTACGCCACTCCAACATCTCTTCCCCTTTTTGTTACTTTTAAACGAACAAGTTACTTTTAAACGATTCCGCCATTCAAAAATATAATAAGAACACGCATCCAAGTAATTCCACTTCATCTTTAAATAGGTGATAAAAAATCGTCTTCGTAATCAATTAATTTATAAAACCAAAAACGAGCTTTTTAAATCCTTTAAGAACAAATAACCAAACTCCTTGTGTGTGTCACAAAAAATCTCAGTACCAAAACATGTACAGCTTCCCCTCAATTAACGTCATCATCAGTAAAATCCACATAAAATCTCTTGACAGTAAAAGCTCTTGACAATAAAATATTGTCACTGATGACAATAAAATAATGTCATTCAAATACCAAATTTTCCATATCTTTACCACAAACTCACGTTAACATAAGATGTGATCATTGGTCCACAAAACGAATCTTCAATTAATATTACATGTAGCAGATTTAATATAGACCAATGAAAACTTATTATTTTGTGAAAAAGATAACACCACCGTCCCACTAATATAAACCACCAATCATAAAGAAGTACCACATAATTTTGACAATCCCTTATACGAGAATTTCCAATAACCAGCAGCATTATTCGATTTCAGTCCCACCTCATGCATACGTTCATATAAAAAACTTTTGAGCAGCACAAATCATTAGTAGTACTGTGATAATGATCAATACAAACAGGTCAACACATCTGTACAAACTGGTAACATAACCATACGTAGCAGCAATAGAAACAAAAGTAGCAGTAGTATCCGATATGCCTAGTAGTGGACACAAGATAATACTAGCAGTGGTTACCTTTCGAGAAGCCCATCAGTGGTTACAAGTAAAGCTATCAGTGGTTACGATATAACTAGCAGTGGTTATGAGAAGCTTGTCAGTGGTTACGAGAAACACTATCCGTGGAAACAAGCATGTAGCAGTATAGATTGAAAACGCAACAGCAGCTTGGAGCTAATTAGCATCACTTAAAAACATGTCGAGCAACAGTAGAAACTCATTGCTAGTAGAAGTACATGAAACCCAACAGTTTGTGTAGCAGCAGATTGCATCTTAATAGAATTATCTCAACCAATCACTCCTCTGCAGCCAACTTCGACATAGTATAACTTTTTACTGGAAGCTCAGATCGAAAATTCCTTCGACATAGTATAACTTTTTATGTGTTTATCATTTTTCTTTGTTTTATATCTTTCTTTCGTGATACATTAGAAGTCATGTATGCATGTTAAAAGAAAATGTAGGTTAAAACACATATCTTTGTATAAACTATGAGATCTAAAAACCTATGCTTTTCGGAAAAATCTGTTTATGTAATTACAGATCTACGGATCCCGGAAGTTATACTAGCCGGATCCTTTTTGAAAAGGAACCGTGGGATCCGTCCTACTGGAGAATAGTTTTTCATGCAAATTAAAAACCACTTTTCTTCAAAAAAGTAATTATCCAGGAGTATGTCAAAACCATAAGTGAGTTAAGTGTCTTTCTTGTTAAAAACCATTGTTAATAAAAATCTAACAAAAAAAATGTTAGATAATCTTTGATTAACCACTAACATCACTTTCTATTAACTCGTCTTCTCTCTAGATTCCACTATGTTGCACGAATATGAGTTTGATTTTTCACTCACAAGCTTCTACACCCCAAACATCTCCCTTGAGCCCAACACACCGAGCAACCACGTTCGTGGGTTCAATAATCTCGAAACACGTCATTTCCACGAAGGACGTATTGTAGACACTCCTCCACAATTCAAAGAAGATATCAATACCTCCTTCCGAACCATAGGACGAGAATGTCTTCTCGAAATCAACGAGAAAATATGTCCAAGGTTCATATTGGAATTCTTCCGCCAAGTCGAACTCGTTCGTAACGAGGATCGCTCTCTCCCTCTTTGGTTTTGGATCAAAAACCAAAAGTTTACCCTAACCCTTGGGCAATTGGCCAACATCCTCTGAATTCCCAATCATGGACAATGTGCCTTCACCGAAGATTCGTCTCTTGACTCTCTCTTCAAATTTCGCGAAGAAAATAGTTCGTATTGCTCTCATATTCCTTCCCCGCAAGATTTGATTCGCATATTCTGCAAACCCCATCACTCCAATCCAAACATCATCTACACACAGGATATTTTAGAAGAGTACAAGCCCCTTGCACTCATCCTACGTGAAAATGTTTGGAGCCTTAGGGGAAATCGAGAAATCCTTCCCACTTGTTGTGCTCACATAATGTATTGTTTGCTAACACAACAACCATACAATCTCGCCTACTTCTTTGCAAGGCGAATTGTAAATCTTTAAGGGTCCAAGAACAAACTTATTCCTTATGGAATGTTCTTGACGCGCCTTTATCATAACCTCATGCTTCATCATCCTCAATTTCAAAGTCCATTGTACGTACTAGTAAACAAGATGATGGAACCTCTAAACACATCCCTCATGAAGACGTTCTTCATTCGCGAATCGGAAAACACTCATCAACCATTTGATGATCCCTCTCAAGCAACTTAGTAGTCATTCAAATAGGACCAATCCTTTTGTACTCGTGCTTTATCAATGTAATCCAATTTCTTTCATGAAATAAAACATCTTACATTTGATATCTTAGTATTAGAACCCCTTTTAAACTAACCTTGGGATATAATGCATTATCAAGATCATTGCATACCTTTAGTAAAGGTTCTGCTGAGCAGATGGGCGGATCCTAAAGTTTGTGCTAGACGGTTCCCTACACTTAGGGAACCGTGGGATCCGGCAAACAAAAAATGAAAATGCAAGCATTATATTTCAAACATACCCTTAGAACACCTCACACTAAGCTAAACATAGTGTCTTAAGGCAAATTAAGTC
The DNA here is from genome assembly GCA_019973895.1 of Chrysanthemum seticuspe. Classification (NCBI taxonomy): domain Eukaryota; kingdom Viridiplantae; phylum Streptophyta; class Magnoliopsida; order Asterales; family Asteraceae; genus Chrysanthemum; species Chrysanthemum seticuspe. The sequence continues at coordinate 331,057,017 of BPTQ01000006.1, forward strand.
CTTATCAAGATAAGTGGATCCTTCCTACTTACACATAACTCACCTAGATCACACTCTAAGACGCTTGTAGATCTATCGTTTTCATCCATCACTCTTCCGCTCTCTAGATCACTCAACATTCTCACATGATCCATCACATCTAGCTTTAGAGATCTTTCGATTATAGCAAAATTGATCTTAAATCATCCTTACCTCAAAATTGATCAAAGTGATCAAATTCTAGTTTTCCCATCTCAAAGCCTTTAGGATATTTTCCAAAACACTATCCTAAGTCACAACCTGATCTCTAGGATCATTTAGCTTCAATTGACATTCTCATCTTTAGTGTCATCCTTGCTCATCCATTGGTGCTCATGAAAGTTCCAAATCCTTCCATAAAAGACAATCATTAGCTACATCACTCATTACCTTCAAGTACTTAAGCACCCCTTCATTTAAGACACTTAGGAGGACTGAAATACTCAAGATGATATAGATCTTAAGATCTAAGAAACATCATTTCCACTCTTTCATAGCTGCTGAGAGTCGGATCCCTAGGATTAGCCTAGATGGATCCCTCTGAGGAGGGAACCGTGGGATCCGGATGACAGTTTATGTCAAACATTGCTAAAACAATCATTTTAACTCATCTTCCTAACTCAAACACTCCATCAGATCTTAAATGAGTTCCTAGATCAGTGAAACTCTGAACTTCAACCTTGGTTATGTTAATCATTTCATTTCCCAGAAATCCTAGTGGCTTAAGGCTTAAATGCACTTGCCAAATCTCTTGGTTTATAAACCACATTGTTAGGACCTCCATAGTCATCACCTTCATCCTAACTTTCAGTACTTTAGAAACCCTTACAAACCTCTTGAAATCATCTCATCATAAGGAAAACCCCAAGTAGTAACTTATCCACTAAAGAACCACCCATGAAAAAGGCTCGTGTTATACACGAAATCTCTTCAACCGAATCATCTCCGGTCAAGCCAACAAATGATAGGATCTTTCCTCAACCAATCAAACCAATTCCTAAAAGGATAGTACCCACAAAAATACCTATGCCAAACACCACAATACCTCCTAGGTCAAACAATATCATCTCCACTAAACCATCACCAATGGTTCCTAGAGCTATCTCTTTTACATCCCCACTATCATCACCACACCTCTACAATTTAGAGGATTTGCCTCCTAGGCCGTCTCATCCGCCTTCGACTACAACATTCTCATCATTAGGAGGAATAATGGTACAAAATCAAGGTGTTGAGTCAACACTTGCTCCGGCTTCCTTTTCGCCGTTTCCATCATATAATCCCATTTGGATTATGAGAAATCATCAAAGTCAACCACCCGACCATATGGAAGTTGACACTTCTCTACCACCACCATCAGTCTTGGTCGAGCCATTCTCAAATGCGCCTCCACCAATCCCTCCATCGTTTGAAGCTCCACAAACCGCTTCACTTGATCCCTCGCATCAAGCCATTTCATTTCTTCCACCACCACTACCTAGCCATGACAAAGATTGCTATCATTGTCAACATGTTGAAAGTTTGATACATGAAGTACGAGAATGTTGGAATCACTCCTAAACTGTATTTCAAGTATTTATATTTCATATGTAATAGGTAGCTTAATATGGCCTTTATGTTTTTTTAAGGTCTAGCTTATGTAGAAGGCCCATAAGCTTAGGCCCTAGCCCATATAAGAAAGGATGGGAACTAGGAGTGTTGCCCTAGCTTCCCTCATATAAATACTCTTGTAAACCCTCATTTGAGGGTTGGTTGTTCAAGTTTTCTTTCTTTCACATATGCCTACGCATAACCGGTCTTATTATTGTTTGTGTGTGTGTTAGATCTTGTTCAATCGCCTCATCTCCTTTCTATATTACTTGTGTTTGTAAAACTAGTGACTTAACAGTGGTATCAATCGCCTACTAGTTGGGTGAATCGTGTTTGTTTTTAAAGTGGGTTTCGGTCCTACGCCTAAAACGCACCTTGATACTTTGGTTCGCTTAAAAACTTGTTTTTTACACTTTTTAATCCAAGATTCTTGTACTTTCAACATTTTAAGGTGTTAAAATACTTGTTTTTGGCAAAAAGTTTCAACCTTTACGCGTGGATATACGTTTTTAAGCTTGTTTTTGTTCTTGGGTGTCGTTCTACGCGTAACCCGTTTAGCCGTTTTGGTACATCAAGTTTCACACTTTTGTGCTCTTTTGGTACTATTGAAGCTATTCCATAACAAAAATATGGTTTAGAAACACATTTGGGCAAAATCAAAATTACGAGTAATCCTACGCGTATTGAAACCCTAAAATTACGCGTAAGATTATCCTTGGTTTGATCTTCATTTTCGTGGTTTATTCCGTGTTTTCTTACTTGGATAAGTCTGAAAATACGTCGACTTTGGATATCTTTTGCACTGTGATAGTGTAAAAGATCATTTGGGCAAAAACCCTAAACTTACGCATAAGCATAAGCTTACGCGTAGAAATCCTACGCATAAGATTCACTTTACGCGTAAACTTAGGTCTACGCATAAGGTAATCCTACGCCTAACTTTTGTCTACGCATAACTTTAGTGTTTTTCCTACTTACGCGTAAGCTAAAACCTAAGCGTAACTTTGGTGTTTTTACGCATAAGTGCTACTTGGTTCTTGTCTTTTCTACGCCTAAGGACACTTCATCAACAAAGGTTCATTCGACTACAAAGATCCATTTTTACTACACAAGTTTATCAACATGTCTCAACCACCATACTCTAACTATTTCCCTCACACTTATAATCATCAACAACAACAACAATTAACTCCACAACATCAACAATGGAATCAACAACAAGCAATTTATCAACAACAATTTAATCAGCAACATACTCCACAAATTGGTGCAATTCCACCACCACAAATGGTTCAAACACCGCCAAGTCTTCAAGTTCAACCCTACACAAACAATTTCAATCAACATCCATCAAGGAACACTATGAAGGAACCCACTTGGTTTGCAAAGATGTGTGAAGCTTTAAGCAGCCAACAATCAATTCATGAAGCTGGATCACTTGATAGACCTCCAATGCTCACTCCAGGAAACTACGATCAATGGGTGATAAGGTTCTTTAGGTTTTGTGATCTAAAGAAGCCACATGGAAAGTTCTTAAAGAAGGTTATCTTGGAAGGCCCATTTGAGATGCCTACTGTCATTGTACCCGGAGATCCTACTGCTGTTCCACCAAGAGATGAACAAACCAACATTGCTACTGTTGCAGATCTAAATGCTACAGAACTTCTACACTATGAAGCTGATGAACTTGCAATGGAATACATCCTCTTAGGATTACCAAAACCAATTCTTCGTAGTGTTGATGCTCAAAAGACTGCACAAAAAATGTGGGATCATATTCGTCTTCTTATGGAAGGATCTGTACTCAATCAGGAGGATTTGGAATCCAAAATTTACTTGGCTTATGAACACTTCATGATTGAACCTGGAGAGACACTAGAGTCCTATCATCATCGATTTTTAGACATCATCAATGATTTGGATAAACACAACATCATCATGCCAAGAATTGCAGTGAATACTAAGTTCCTGAGTAGTCTTGGTCCTGAATGGGAGAAGTATGTCATTTTTCTCCGTCAAGCGAAGAATATGCATCATTCTACTTATGGATTGTTGTACGATTACTTGAAGCCTCATGAAAAGGAAGTTGATCGGGAAAGGATTCTCCGTGCTCAAATTGCTAAACAGTCACATCCGGATAATCAACAACTTGCCTTGTATGCTCAACAGAATTATCCCTCTCAACCAGCAACTCAACCAACTGCTTCAAACACACCTTCACAGCAACAACCTCAACAAAATCAATTGGTTCCATACAGCAACAATGCTCAAGCATATGTCAGTGAAGCGACTGAGGAAATCGATCCATTCGAAGCATTGCAACAAGGATTTGTGATGATTGCTAATGCTTTTGGTCGTTACACCAACAAATCCAGCAATCGCATTCGTTCCTCATCTAACACACGGACTCAAGCTGTTGTGAACAATGGACGTGTTGAAGTTCAGAATCGTGATTATGGTCGTCAGATGAGCGGTGGTCAAGGGTTTAATGCTGTGGGTAGGAATAACAACAGAGCTCAAGTGGTGGAACAGGGAAATGCTCAGAATCGGTTAAATGGTCTGAGATGCTACAACTGCAATGAGAAGGGACACCTGGCTAATGCATGCCCAAAGCCACGGACTAGGGGCAGTGCTTATTTCAAAGAGGCTTTACTTTTAGCTCTTAAGGATGAAGCTGGTGGATCTCTTACAGACAAAGAACAGAGCTTTATGGCAGATGCAGACTCAGATGATGATATGGAGGACTTGCAGGCCAATGCAGCTGTTATGTTGATGGCTAATATGCAAGAGTTACACATGAGTGAAATAGGCCCAGTGTATGACACTGATGGCTTGTCTCAGGTACCCGAACAAACCATCATCATATCTGAACTAATATCTCCGTCAATATCTGAATCTGGCACAGCTCAGAATGTTCAAAATGAGTCATCTACATCTCATTCTGCCAATTTTCAAATAAACCCCGTAGTCACATTTGACGATCCAGATGACCTTATGGTTTCCCTTGATAATCAAATTGACTCCGTGGTTATACTTGAGGATCTAAATAATGATCATGTTGTGACTCACGTTGAACACGATGAACCTTTGCCTCATCCAGATCTTGTTCTGTTACTTAAAGACCAACAATCCCAAATTGCTGAATGTGTTGCATTAAATCAAACCTTAAAAAGTAAAAATGCACTGCTAACCAAGGATTTTGAATGCTTACAAATGCAACTCAACTTTTTCAAAACTCAAGAAAACCGTGAAAAAGGTTTTGAAGCCGCTTTTGCAAAATCTCATCAAAACGAAAAATATTTAGAGAAACAGATGCGTGATCTAGCCGCCTCGAAGAATGCTTTGTTGTCTAAATTAGAAAAACTGAAACATGAACATAAAAAGCAAATTAACGCTCTCACCTTGGAAAATCAAAAAGCTAAGGCTGAGTTGTTAACTTGTCAAAAACAGTTCTCCGCATACAAAAAGCATTCAACGAATCGGGTAGATGATCTTCTCGAAGAAATTATCGGCTTACAAAACAAACTTAAAGAGTTTAAAACTGTTGTTTACAAACATGGTGAATCAGTAACAGCTATTGAAAAGTTTACCTTAAAACCCAATCCAAAAGGATATGGAAAAAATCTAGCTGATTACAAACCAAAGCTTTCACTAAAAACATTCAAACCAACTCCTGAAGTTTCCAGTGCAGAATACAAAATTGATAATACTGTTATGAGTGTTGTTGAATATCATCGTCAAGAGGAATTAGATGCAGAAGACGAGAGTCGATCAAAATTAAAAAATGTTGTTTACAACAAACCTTTTAATTATAAAAACGCGGTCACTTTCGTCACACCAACGGATTCTTCTAACACACCAAGGGTTATCATCAAAACACCTGAGTCTTCTAATGTTAATCCCAAAACAGATTATGCACAAACTTATGGTCCTTTACCTTCAATTAGTGAAGTAAACTCAAAACCTGAAAATCGAAATATTCTTAGATATTTTGACATTTTCATGGCTGACCTCAAAATTTTACAACATGAGATAGAATATCGTTCTGAAATCAAAATTGAACACTTTCAATCGCCTCTGGCGCGAGAACAAAGAGACATTTTTCAGAAAAATCTTTTACCTGATGTTAAAAACTTGAAAAGTTGTGCATTAGCCTGGGAACGGGATTTTCATAAGGAACTTGGAACTATGAAGGTCGTTTTTGAGAAAACAGAAACATCTATTTCCAATACTAAACGTAAAAAGAAACTTTTGAGAAAAGATGTTGATCGACTCTTGGAAGACCTTATCTGTGCTGGTGTCCATAATGTTGTGTTGTTTTATTCTTTGCCATATGCATCTGATCATATCTCTGCTGATATTGTTGAAAATGTTGTAACTGTTGAGAACACCGATAATGTGCTTCAGATCGAGTCTTTAAAAGTTGAAAATAAACAATTACTCAACGAAATTTACAATGCCAAACGTCATCTTCATTGGTGTGAAAAAGATATTCACAATCATCAACTTAGTTTTCAAAAGAAAATCGCTCAGTTGAGTGCAAAATCTTCTGATCCTAAAATTGAGCAACTGGATGATCAAAACGTATCTTTGAAACGTCAAATCTCAAAATATGAACAAGAACTTTCAAAAGTTAAACAGGAATATGGTGTCATAATTGATTTGCTCAATAAGACTCGTCATGAAGCATCAAACGAACTTGATCACTATCTTGCTCACACTAGAGAAGTCATGAATTTTGCTGGTAATATTCATTCGTAAAATCAAGATTTGATTCACACTATCTCTAAGTTAAGAGAAATGTTAGAAAAGTATGAACAACTTCCGCCTACCGTGCTTAAGAGAATAGCACCAGTTACACTTAGTAATCGTGAACCTAGAATCCCTACTGCCAAATCACAAGTTGCTAATGTGTTTCCCTCTACTGAAACAGGAATAGTTGCGTCTTTTCCAAACGTCCGCACTTCACAGCCTAGGAGCACTCAATCGAAGAATAGGAAGTTGTGACCTAAGAAAAGATCAATAAGGAATGCTAAAGTAGAAGAACACCCTAGGACTCTGAATAAGACTCATGTTGCTTCCACTATAGATGTTGCGTCTGGCAAATGTAATAGAAATAGTGATGTAACGAATGCTAAACCGTTAAGTACTTTTGATATTCAGTCTGATGCACCTTGTGTTATTTGTCGGAAGAGTATGAATTCTGATTGTCATGACAAATGTGTTGCTAAAGCTATAATCTCTCGATTACGGAATCCTAAGAATTGGAATATCTCTAGGCCCACTAATCATTCTAAGTCTGTGCTTGGTAGACCGCCTTCTTTAGATTCTAAGGCAACCATTGCTGTCACTGTAGCTCCAGTTTCACCTCCTAAGAATGTAGTACCACCTAGTGCTTTCACTAAGACTAAAGCAAAGAGTAGTTATAGATGGCAGAAATGGATATATAACACACTAGGATTTAAATGGATGCCTAAAATTATCAATGTGTGTATGTCTAATATACCTGCTTCGGAACCCTCTAACATTTTGGGTTCCACATCTACTTCTATTCCATCTGTGTCGTCTGTGTGTAATGCAGGTGATACAGATCATTCTCTGGATTGTTGATAGCGGATGTTCCCGACACATGACAGGCAACCTTAAACTGTTATCAAACTTTATTGCAAAGTTCATTGGCACTGTCAGGTTCGGGAACGATCACTTCGCATCTATCATGGGCTACGGAGATTATGTCAATGGGAACATCGAAATCAGCAGGGTTTACTATGTGGAAGGCCTCTGTCACAATCTGTTTTCAGTAGGTCAATTTTGTGATGGAGATTTGGAGGTTGCTTTCAGGGAGAAAACTTGTTTCATTCGTGATCTACAAGGAAATGACCTTATGTCTGGCTCCCGTAATTCTAGTCTCTACACTATCTCTATGCAATACATGGTTGCTTCCTCTCCCATCTGCTTACTTTCAAAGGCAACATCTACAAAATCCTGGCTATGGCACCGTCGTCTCTCACATCTAAACTTTCAAACCATCACCAACCTTGCTCGACATAAACTAGTTGAAGGACTCCCACGATTCCGGTATTCAAAAGATCACCTTTGCTCAGCCTGTGAACAAGGGAAAAGCACTCGTGCTCATTTTCCTTCAAAGGTGGAACACAACTCTCAACATGTGCTTCACCTTCTTCATATGGATTTGTGTGGCCCAATGCGCGTGCAAACGATCAATGGCAAACGCTACATCTTAGTAATTTTTGATGACTACTCACGATGGACTTGGGTCTACTTTCTTCGAAGCAAAGACCAAGCTCCACAAATGATCATCACCTTTCTCACAAAAATACAGGTTCAGCTCCGCAACACTGTCAGGATAATCAGAACAGACAAAGGAACTGAATTTTTTAACAAAACCCTTCGTGAATTCTATGAGAAAGTGGGAATTCAGCATCAAACATCTATTGCACGTACACCTGAACAAAACGGAGTTGTTGAAAGACGAAACCGAACATTAGTGGAAGCTGCAAGAACAATGTTAATCAATGCTAAACTTCCAGATTACTTATGGGCAGAAGCTGTATCTACTGCATGCTATACTCAAAACCGTTCTATGATCACAAAACGCCACAACAAAACACCTTTCGAGCTTGTCCACAACTATAAACCGAACCTCAAACTCTTTCATGTATTTGGATCCCTTTGCTATCCGAATAATGATCGTGATGATTTTGGAAAGCTCAAAGCCAAAGCTGATATTGGAGTCTTTATTGGATACTGTGACAATTCTAAAGGTTTCCGAATCTGGAATCGTCGAACTAAGGAGGTAATGGAAACGATTCATGCTCATTTTGATGAACTCACGGAGATGGCTTCTGAGTATAACAGCTTAGAACCCGGTCACAACCGTTTAAACTTCCCTCAACCCCCATAATCAGCTGAACAAAGCCCCCAGCTCACTCGTCAACAAATGGAAAGATTATTTGCTCCTCTGTTCAGTGACGATATTGATGAACGTGCTCCAGGTGTATCCGCTGTTTCCGCTGCACAACCTGATAATTTTCCTATACCTGATACACCTGCTACAACAACTACTGTTGAAGATGCACCTACACCAGTTGACTCCAACACAACAGTTGAACACACCGCTTCCAACAATGATGAACCAGCTGATGATATTCTGAATGAAGTACCCCCACCTGCAGTTTTTGATCCAAATGCGTTCTTCAACCCGTTTGCTAATGAGACTGCTGCACCCGATGTCGCAGAATCTTCAACAAACCATTTGAATTCTCAGAATCTGCACAATGTATACCAACATCAACCCTCTACACACCGATGGACAAAAGACCATCCTCTGGCTAACATTATTGGCAACCCGAATCAACCAGTCGTTACGAGACAACGTCTTCACACAGATGGTGAACATTGCATTTATGCACTCACTGTATGCCAATCTGAGCCTAAAAACATTAAAGACGCAATGACAAAAGACAACTGGATTGAATCCATGCATGAAGAACTCAACCAATTCAAACGTCTTGAAGTATGGGAACTGGTTGAAAGACCAACAGGGGTCTACGTCATTGGTCTAAAATGGATTTGGAAAAACAAATTGGATGCGGAAGGGAACGTCATCCGAAACAAGTCACGTCTAGTTGCTAAGGGTTATCGTCAGGAAGAGGGAATAGACTTTGAAGAATCTTTTGCTCCGGTTGCTCGTCTTGAGGCTGTTCGGATATTTCTCGCGTTCGCAGCTCATATGAATATGACGGTCTATCAGATGGATGTCAAAACGGCGTTTCTCAATGGACAACTTAAAGAAACGGTCTATGTCAGCCAAACAGATGGATTCGTTGATCCTGAGTTCCCGAACCATGTCTACAAACTGAACAAAGCTCTTTATGGTCTCAAACAAGCCCCTCGGGCATGGTACGATAAGCTATCATATTTCCTCATTGCTAATAACTTCACCAAAGGCTCGGTTGACCCAACTCTTTTTATACAATATCACGGGGCACATATCTTAATTGTTCAAATTTACGTGGATGACATCATTTTTGGGTCGACAAATAAAAAGTTTTCAACCGCTTTTGCAAAACTAATGAAGAAAAATTTTGAAATGTCCATGATGGGTGAACTTACGTTCTTTCTAGGACTGCAAGTTCATCAATCACCCCGTGGTATTTTCTTTAGTCAGTCCAAATATGCCCTTGAACTGTTAAACAAATTTAGAATGACAACCTGTGACACTTATGCCACACCAATGGCTCATACCAAGAAGTTAGATGCTGATTTACATGGGAAATTAGTTGACCCTACCAAATACCGAAGTATTATTGGGTCTCTCATGTATCTAACAGCTAGCAGACCTGATATTGTCTTTGCCGTTTACCTATGCTCCCGTTATCAGTCGCGACCAACTGAAACCCACCTCTCTGAGGCTAAAAGAATCCTCTGATACATCAAGGGAACCATTAACTTGGGGATCTGGTATCCGAAGGATTCTGGTTTTGAACTAATCGCTTTTTCAGACGCTGACCACGCAGGATGCTTAGACTCAAGGAAAAGTACTTCAGGAGCTCTACAATTTCTTGGTGATAAACTGGTGTCTTGGCAATCAAAGAAGCAGGATTGTACATCGCTGTCATCAACCGAAGCAGAATATGTAGCCATGTCTGCGTGTTGTGCTCAAGTCATCTGGATGAGACCACAACTCAAAGACTATGGTTACGTATTTGACAGAATCCCGATGTACTGCGACAATCGGAGTGCCATTGCGATCTCGTGCAACTCAGTTCAGCACTCGAAATCAAAGCATATCGATCTACGCTATCATTTCATCAAGGACCACGTGGAACAGGGTACCGTTGAATTATACTTTGTGGGTACAGAATACCAATTGGCAGATCTTCTCACCAAAGCCTTGCCTCCCTCTAGGTTTAATGAGTTGGTCCACCGGATTGGTATGAGGTGTTTGACTCAAGAGGAATTGGATGACCTCTTAAAACAGTCTTAAAAACTTGTCAAACACCAAAAACATCTTTTGTAAATAAATTTTTTCAAAAACAAAATACAAAAATATAAAATCTTATAAAACAACAAAAAAGATTCTTCTAATCTATTTTTCTTTCAACATTGCAAGTACACTTCTTCCGTCAACACCTTAATCTTTCAAAATTCGGTATTTTTCCGATCAAGTGTTGAGGGGGAGAAAACTTTCACTTAACTGTTTCAAAACATCTGTGTACTTGCATGTTATCATATCCCGGTTGTTTCTTTTAACAATGGTGGTGAAGTTTCTGGTACAATGACACTCCTCGGACTAAATTTATAACCTTTCATTATTTCTTAAGTCGAGGGGGAGTGTCGGCAAGTTTCTTTCTTAAAAAAGCTTCGTTTGGTAACCAAAATGGAAGTTAAAAGGCTTTGTTTGAAAAAGGAAAAGGTGGAGGGACCAAAACTGTCAAAACCTTAAAGTTATCTTAAATAAAACACCCCCACCTAACTTTCAGTTCTCATTTATTACTCAAAACCTAAAACCATCCTACGCTTTAAATTGATTCAAGAAAACCGTGTTTTTGATCTTCATTTTGTAAGTGTTTTCGTGTTCACAACATGTTTTTAAGATAAGGTTTTGAATTTCATGTAAATCCTACGGCTAAAACATTGTCTACGCGTGATTATGTATTCTACGCTTAAGCGTATGAACACACAATCAATGTGTGTGTGTTTGTGGTGAAAAAAGTGGTGTCAAAACGTTTTAAATACATCAATGATGCCATTTTAACCATCAAAACCCACCCAGAAACATGAATTGGTGATTTTTGAAAAATTAGGGTTTATAAGTCAATTTGGGTTTTTCAAAATGAGAAGTGTTTTGGTCAAAAAGATTGTTGGGTTATGGTCATAAGGTGTTGAATTGATCATTTCCATAGTTGGTAACCACCCAGAAACACAAATTGGTTGACAATTTGAAACTAGGGTTTAAAGTTCATAACTTTTGGGTATTTTTGATTCACAACGACTTTGATGTTATAACTTGGCCTAAAGACTCTACCAACACTCTAGAACTACCAGAATTAAAATGGTGCATATCCTATGGCTAGAAGTGATACGCGTAATTCTCAACCCTTAGGGTTTTGACCTACGCGTATGACTTTCTACGCATAACTGAATCATAAATGTTCTTGCCATAAATTGTTGTTAAAATGATGTTTTGTGATAATGTTAATGATTTGATGAACTTATTTCAGGACTTGTTACGCTTAAAATTCAGAATCAAGGTCATCTGCATTTCTACGCATAAGGATTACCCTACGCGTAGTCAGTTACGCCTACGCGTAAGGTTCTACAGTAGGACTACGCGTATCCTGTGAAGGATATGCGTAAACAGTGCCTCTACGCATAAGTTCTACTCTTACGAGTAAGCCTTACGCGTAAGGTTTTTTATACGCCTACGCATAAGCTCTACGCTTAAGGTCCCCTTTTCCTACGCGTAACATTGTCTACGCGTAAGATAGGATCCTACGCGTAAGCTTATAACTACGCATATAAAACACTTGCTTATGCATAACTTTGTCATTGCTACGCATAAGCCTGGATGGACCTTCATAATGAATTGTTACCTGTACAGACTTGTTAATAAGCTAATCATATCATCACGAAATCAATAATGTCACTAATAAACCTAAACGGTTAATATGTTATGAAATATAAGTGATAACATAAACTTTAAAACCTTAAAGTTAACTAACTCACGAAATGTTTCTGAGCATCATTAGACTATTGGACAAACAAGTGACTTAGGACTCGTAACAATCATTAACACTACTCATTCAATAACTAGACAATAAAACCTTCTGTTGACTAACATTATGTCTTTCGATATGTTGGTTCTTTTGGCTAATGTTATTTCAGATAAAGATATGGCTGAACAAATGAACGTGGATGCACAAGAAGATCTTACTATTGCTGATATCTTTCCAGAAGGTTACCCGAGAAAGCTTGGAAAGAACAACCTTAGGGTTGACTTTGACACCCTCACATGCTCAGAATCTTCTTGTCTCATTGCAGTGGATATTCTCAGGAATCATCCCTACCAAAACATGCTCTCACACTCTGCCACAGTTCCAGAGGTTTACATTCAACAATTCTGGGATTCCATGCAGAGGATCACTGGTCAAAATGCTGTGAATGTGACTCTTAATCACAAACAAGTCACTATCACTCCTGACGACTTACGAGCTGTTCTCATCATTCCAGACATCGCTCCAACCGACTTCTTTGCCACCCCTACTGAACAGACTGTCCTGCAATTCTTGATAGATATTGGTTATGATGAAGCTAAAGGAATCATTTCTAAGCACTCTCACGTGGAGCTGAAGAATATTCCCCAACCATGGAGGACACTCTATATGATCATCACCAAATCAGTCTCTGGTCGTGACAGTGGCTATGAGCATCCCAAGCTCATGGAACTACAAATTTTCTGGTCGTTGATCAACAAGAAGGACATCATAATTGAAGCACTGCTATGGGAAGATATGATGTTGTCTCATAAGAAGCTTGGCTCCAAAATTCCCTATGTCAGATACACCAAACTGTTGATACAGAGAGCTCTTACACTTCATCCTGATATCCCCATGAGACTCAATGACCCAGATAATCATGACATCCAGACTGAGCACATTTTATCTGTCAGAATCAAAGAAACGTCTACAAAGAAACAGGGAGCTGAATTACCCGATCACCTTCTTACAGAGGAAATCAAAAAGCTTGAAACGTACAAAAGGTATCGGGTAGCCGTTAAAGAAGGTAAAGTTGGACACCTTGATGAAAAGGCTTCTGGGACACCTACTCGAAGGACCAGAAGAGGCAGTGCTGGAAGTGCCACAAGTACAGATAGTCAGAGGGATGTTCCAAAGAGGAAACCTATTCCAAAGAGGAAACCTACCCCTAAGAAGAAAATTCCCTCTCAGGAAGCTACTCTTATCCCTTCCTCTACACCTGAACCTCCAAGAAAGCTTTTGGACGAAAGTTCTGAAGGAACAGAATCAGACGAGGAGATTCATTATTCTGAAACTGCACAAGATGTCTCAGACATTCCAAAACCTCCAAGTCCTCAATCTGATAAAGGAAAAGGGAAGACTCCTGCACTTGTGCCCTATGATGAAAGCTCTGAAGAAGAAGAAGAGCTACTGGATCAATCATACAGGAAAAAGTTTAAAATCGTCAGACACCTTCAAAAAGCTGAAGAATTTGCTAAAGATCGAATGGGTGGCCCCGGAGGATCAAGTGGTGCTGCCCACTCCTCACCCGATCCTGATGCGGTTAATCGACCCGATAAGGGATCTGGTGCCACCACTCTTCTGCAACAACAAAAGCTTGTGGAGGATACTATCGAATATGAGTTTGAGAACCCTGAAACTGAGAAGTCTGAGAAAGATAAAGATGATAATTATGACAAGTTGCTTCTGGGAAGTCCCACACATTCACAGAAGGAAACTTCTGAACCGCCTAAGGACCCCAAGCCTCCTCATGTCTCCTCATCATCAGACTCTTCATCTCATTCATCACCACCACCATCAAAGAAGTCAACCAGATAATCATCCAAATCTGTGAAGAAACCACCTCGCTCTTGGATTTCTCAGACACATGAAAGAATTGTGAAAGCTGTCAAACAAGTCAGAATGAAAGACATGTTATACAGAAAGCTTAATTTTCTCAATCAACAAATACAATATCTACATGACAAGAATGACAAGATGCAAGAAGAAAGGAAGTTTATTCAAGAATTCATGAAAAGTCGTCGTCAAGAGGAACTGAACGAAATGATCGAAGGTTACACTAACAACTACCTTCAGAATATCGTTCCTAAAGTCACAAAGGAGCTGTTCACCAGAAAACTTTATCCAAATCTTATGCAAATCGCTAAGCAAACTATCCGATCAACGCCCCTAACCGTAACAATCAATCCAACCGATCCGGTAGTTTTCTCTAATAATGAATTGGTGGCCAAGCTTGTTACACAAATGTCGCCACGAGCTGCAGTGCTCAACTCTGAAGAAGCAAAATTGTATCAAGCACTGCTAGACTACCAACTTCAAGAAGCTTGTAGATTTGAGGCAGAAAAGTTGAAACGTCCTAGAGACGATGAAGATAAGGATAAAGACAAGGACTCTGCACCTAAACGTCAGAAGCAGTCTGATGAATCTTCTTCGATGCCACCTCCTCCACCATGGACTTCTTCTCAACAAAAGTCTCCTCCACCTCGGTCTTCTACTGATAAACCTCGGGACGATTCCGAGTTACCACCCCTGACTCAAAAAACAGGTGATTACTTTGAGTATACGGGTGGTGACGATGAAGAGGTCCTTGAGCCCCTACAACAACCCACCTCACCCAAACAAGTACAGAAACCAGAATCATCATCAAGGCCTTCCAAAAAGAAGAAGAAGACGACTCAGCCTGAAGTTGTATCATGGCTAGATGACGATAAAACCGAAGAGTTTGAATGGTTCTCCACACTTGTCAATCAAACTCCCTACCCTGATGAAGGTCAAGACTTGGTAGACGGTTCTACATTAGAGCACGCAAAACTTTTGCAAGAAAAGTTCCATGTGAAGAAAATGACGAAATCCGAGTTGAAGCGAATCAAGAATGAAGCATTTCAACTTCTAAAAGACAGCTCTGAAAGCGCCCTCGAGGTCGAATATCATCTTGAGAACATCGCTCGAGCTATGTTTAACAACATGGATTGGCTCAATCCGGAAGCAAACATTGACTTCACACAAAGGGACAACCCTCCATACTACACCGATTGGACCAAACCCCTACCGACCATTGGCCAAACAGATGAACCACGGATTTCCTTTCGATACTTCTTCAACAGAGACCCGGATTTTCTTTTACACGGTAGCGATGGTTCACGAAAATACGCTACATCGTTGACTCTTCCATTCCCAGCGGCTATTTACTCAAACTGCATAGCTATCGAGGAACGTGCAAATCGCTTGTTTTCTGACAACGTGCAAGAATACGACCGAGATGCATTGTATGGGATTCATCATTGGCCTGAACGCTGAAGAAACAACTACAGAAGCTGCCTGGTTCAGAAGTCTCAACACGCAGTGTACAGTTCTAAGGACATCGTGGCCATCAAACACGTTGATCTCAAGTCTAAGTGGGACTACACCTTCTTGAAGAATATCATAGTCAAACGACAAGATGAACAGGACAATGCATTCTCCGAAGCTGACTTTGAGAATTTATCCCTCAACGACATCGAAGACATGTACCTTGCCAAAGTACAGGGTCGTATGAGACAATTCTCGACTGAAGTTCAACGCGAATTTATCAAGTCAATTCTCATCTTCATTAGACGCATCGTGATCTAAGAACGTGTAGAAGATATCCAGCTGGCTGTTGAATCTTATCAGACGCGTGTCAACCTCACTCCTCCAACGCTTGATCTTCCCGACATCAATCAGCTAACTCAATATACGCTCATCAGCAAACCATTCGGAGTTGTTTACCGCAGTGAACTTCAAAGAAACTGCTTAATGGCGTGTAGTGAACTTCAGAAATTCGGGGATCATACTTTTAAGCTGGTTAGGGATGGATTGGCGTACAGGTTGAAGGATATACGCCTGAAAATTAGGTCTCCTAAGCGCTGGAATTTTCAGGAAATGAGGGATGCGAGACGAATCATCACAATGATTGATGAAAGGTTGTTCAGACGGGATCAGTTCAGACGATTGGAGAGATATGTTGGTGGTCGACCCAGGATTAACATAACCGGCTTTCAACGCCCTTTGCGCACTCCTGGGAACATCACTGCACTTCCTGGTACCCCTTGAATTGGTTCTTTCATTACAAATTTGGATGTGTGATTATATATGTCTTATGGCTTGTGCACACATAACAGTGTACAACCCGTCATTGTCAAGAAAGGACCCTGTGGTACGCCTCAGTGCCACAATCCTTATAAAAGGAGCGAAAGCTTCTTATTTTTGAGTAAAACCTATCAAACCTTTCATTTTTCAAGGTTTTGCTCAAAAACACAAGTACTTCCCCATATGATTTTTCAAAACCTCACCGTAGAATTGACGGTACTAAACTGTTTGTAACTCGAAAAGACTTGTCCTGGACGGGTAATAATTTCAAGCTAGTTCGCTAGTAATGTAAACGTGTCTCGCAAAGGACTTGTCCAAGTAGAAAGTACCATTCGAGA
>BPTQ01000006.1:331073860-331139838 GCA_019973895.1 Chrysanthemum seticuspe
AGTCGAAAATCCACTGTTGATCGAGATTATTGATGGAACTTCCACATCTTTTTTTGGAGCTTTCCAACAGTATGGGCAGTCTCAAGTACAGATAGTTCTCAAAGAGCTTACCATGAAAGATGAACCTGTTCAGGAAACGCTCTGTGCAAATGTAATGATCGCTTGATCGAACTTTAATAATGGGCAGGTCCTGTTCAGAAAAGCTCAATGTTTGTCAAATCATGGCAGTTAAACAACCAATTCAGACTCCATGTGTCTAAGTAAACGTAAAACGTGTTGTATAAAGAATAGTGTGTTTAAAAGAGGGGGAGTTTTTACCGTACCGTATTTTTTACAATAAAAACTTGCCAACTGTTATTAAACACAAGTACTTCCCCATATGATTTTTCAAAACCTCAACCGTTTATATCACTAGTTGAGGGGGAGTATTTGAATTAAAACTTTGTTCACAAACTGTTCGTAGTGGTCATCTTCCCGCAACACTCGAAATGGTCATATTTATTGTCAACCGTTCAAAAATAACATTTTTTATGCCATGCCATTTTTGAGGGGGAGAAAATTTGTGTGATAAGAAATATGTTGTGCAAAATGCAAATGAATCTGTGTACCTCAGACTTAACCAACAAATTGACGGTACTAAACTGTTTGTAACTCGAAAAGACTTGTCCTGGACGGGTAATAATTTCAAGCTAGTTCGCTAGTAATGTAAACGTGTCTCGCAAAGGACTTGTCCAAGTAGAAAGTACCATTCGAGAAACTCTTGATAGACATGAACTCTGACGGGTATGACAACCTTTCGAGGTTTTTTTCTACACCTTCAAGGTAGTTATTAGAGCTAGTTGTCACCTAAAAGCTGACAATGTAACTCTTTAACTATGCAACGTAACCGTGTCTCGCGGGGGATTGTCTATCTTCAGTGGATCAATTCAAAAAGTGCGCGCTCTTTCCTCACTGTGCATTTAAACCATTAATACTCTTAATCACATATGGAGGGGGAGTATTTATGCAAAACATCATCTCTCACAGTTGTTCAAACATGTTTTTCATTTACAAACCATTTGAGAGATTTTTTTTTCACAAACTGTGGTTTTAATGGCAACATAGGTCAGTCATGGAGTTATAAGGTGACTAAGGTTAGGAATAACCGTCCTATGATCCGCCAGAGCCGGAGGGATCTACCCAAGGACACTACCATTAGTTAGTGTTAGAAGTCCTTTGGAATGATTGTAAAAAAGGAGAAAATGAGAATCGGAGAAAGAAGGAGTTAAAGAATCAAAAAGAAATGTAAAGTAAAGGGTGAAAAGAAACAGCCCTCCAGATTATTCAACTTAGGGCAGACACCGGGTTCAATTCATATGCTACTGGCTGTCACTTAGTGACACCGGTATTGAAGATTAAAAGACATCATGGACCCAGTGACGCACGCACTAAACCTTCTTAACCACTCAAGTTTCTCTCAACAGAAGCTTGTTTCATTCTCACAGGGAACCCTACGTAAACTATTGGCTTTCTCTTAGAGATCGCTGGTATTGAAGAAGGAGACCCTCTCCCTAGTCTCCGCTCAGGAAAACCAAAACGCACTATTGAGTCTAGAGCCACGAGATTCATCAAAAGATTTCTTAGGAACACTTGACATTTAATCACTTGATGATCAACAAATAAGATTATCAGTGGTTCATATCGAGTCCTTCACAGATCTTAGCAATCTGTCGAGAACATTTATGAGAGGTTCACATCTGTGATCCTCAGTGATTGAATGGAAACTCCTGCCAGGGTCAACATCAAACAGCCCTGACAGCAGGTCACTTCGGTAACTCCCCGTGGATTACGCGGAGTGTGTCTCAAACGGTCTACAGTCGTGAGGTGATGCTACGATGTACCTCAGCGACTCATCTGAACTATAGATGTACTTCGGTACATCGCGTTATCTCACTTGTGGGACTCCAGTTCAGGAACGGCCTTTGTAAGAATTAGAATTGTGTTTTCACACTATGTTGTTAACACTCTCGAAGTTCAAACTTGTAAGTGCCGGAATCCGCTTATTACTAACCGTTTGACATGTTTTCTTCTTATGGAAGCTCCGGATCGGAATGATCGTGCTGATTCTTCTCATGCTCACGCCAACATCATCACTAATGGAAGTTCTATTCAAAAGCAACACAACCGTCAGAATGATTCTTCGTCAAACCAAAGAATCTACAAAGTTAAAAACTTAAAGAACTTCATCAGTATTGAATTCCAACGTCAAAGAGCGTGTGAGCATGTTGAAGAATGACGTCGAGACACTGGAGCAGCGAAGCAGACCTGAGGCAGACTGATGCAGACAACAACATACTATCACTTTCACCACAAAGAACAATGATCAAAGAACAAAGTTAAAGATGACGTCGAAGCATAACTGTTCAAAGATAACTATCTCTCTACACTGGGGAGATTGTTCGAATCAAAGCAATTCCTCTCACAAGAAAGAAGAATGTCAAAAGACGTCAAAGCTACTATTACATCAACGCCTTCACCGTTTACATTCATATATACTTGAGGGGGAGATTGTTGGAATCACTCCTAAACTGTATTTCAAGTATTTATATTTCATATGTAATAGGTAGCTTAATATGGCCTTTATGTTTGTTTAAGGTCTAGCTTATGTAGAAGGCCCATAAGCTTAGGCCCAAGCCCATATAAGAAAGGATGGGAACTAGGAGTGTTGCCCTAGCTTCCCTCCTATAAATACTCTTGTAAACCCTCATTTGAGGGTTGGTTGTTCAAGTTTTCTTTCTTTCACATATGCCTACGCATAACCGGTCTTATTATTGTTTGTGTGTGTGTTAGATCTTGTTCAATCGCCTCATCTCCTTTCTATATTACTTGTGTTTGTAAAACTAGTGACCTAACAGAGAAGACCAATGTTTCATGTTCTATCATCTCCTCGAACGTTTTGACGAGATTAAACCTAAACAAAACTTGAGCTAGAAGATTTTAGTGGTGTCCTAGCATCAAGCGATAGTTGGTCTAGAAATTCCTAGTCATGTATTTTCTTATTTTATTAGATTTTAGAGTCATGTATATCATAACTCTAGTTTTATTAAATGAAATTACATGCTACTTGTTATATTTCTGAGCGTATGATTACATTGTATTCATATCTCATTTTTGTGATAACATTATTTGTTATATCACCTTTGATAAAATTAATCATCAGCTAATACGGATCCCTCAGAATTGCCTAGACGGATCCCTACTATGAGGGAACCGTGGGATCCGTGTGACAGAAAACTATTTTCTACTAACTTGAACCACATTTGCAGGAAATTGTGAATTATACTTGTTGTCTAACCTTTGTTTTGTAGTTATTCAATTTACACATGAAGACTTTGACATCCTAAAGCTAGGGGGAGCTTTATGTCAAAGCAATACATTCCAAATTACTTGCAATATTAGGTTTACATTTCGTGACATCCCCTTGCAAAATTGCAATCATCAAGGGGGAGCACATTCGTCACTTAGACAAAATCTTTTGCAAACTTACTTGCAAACAAACTAGATTAGTATCACTTTCTTGACGCCCTTACATATGGATGGACTCGTCAAGGGGGAGTAAAGACGAGATCCTCTCCCTTTACTTGCTCTCTATTTCTTTTCATTTCTTTCACATGTTTTTCTTAAAAATAATGTGTTGCTTTCTTTCAAACACTTTTTGTTTCGACAAAAAAGGGGAGAAGAAAGTAAAAACTACAAATTCAAACTTTTACGAATTTTTAGCTTTTCCTTAAAATAATTTTATGTTTTGTCATCAACAAAAAGGGGGAGATTGTTAATACAAATAAGCCGTAAAAACGTTTATTTATATTTTACGATCTTCTAATGTTTTGTCGATAACAAACGTAAAATCATTTTAACGAAACAAATAAAATACGTAAATGGTTTGAACTAATAGTTTCTAACATATTCACATTTTCACATAAAACACTAAAACAAGTATAAGTGATTTTATGATTTAGTAATACATATGTACAACAACTAGTGTTTACATATTTGGGTAAAATATACACATAACTAGTATTTAGTATATTGGGTAATATAAATGGGTAGAAACTTAAGTATCATAACCCATTGGGCAAATACATTGAATGTAGTTGGGTACAACCCAAAGCCCATGACCCATGGAGTTTCATGACATCATGCTTATATCATACATGGATAATATCCATAACCCATGGATTAACCCATACCCAAGTGACCAAGTGTATTGCACTCAAAAGATACATTGTATCTAGCTAAAGATCCATGGTTCAACCCATGACCCATGACCCATAACCAAAATACCCATGGGTAAAAGGGAGCGTCCCACAGATCCCTAGCTTAACGCTAGACGGATCCCTTGTGGAAGGGATCCGTGGGATCCGGGGAACAGTAGATTTTTTCTTCTATAAATAGTGAGCCATTTCTTTATTGTTGCTCACCCCTTTCTAACACACTTTCTCCCTGAGTTAAAAACTCACTAACCTCAGATCCAAGAGATCTATGTTTGTAGTTTTATTTTTGTGTGATCTTCTAGGTTCCTCTTAAAGGCAAGATCACCACCTTTGATGTCGAGCAAGCTCAAGTCCATGAGTTGCCATGCTTCCTCATCATCAAGGCTACTAAAGTCTTCTTGTTGATGATTCCTTTCTTTCTTCAAAGAAGTGTAGTGTTGAAGACATTAGTGAAAGATGTCTCAAGTGTCAAGACGAAGATATTAGTGAAGGATATCTATCGTCCATATCATAAGCACTTGTGGTAGGTGCTTAGAAGTCAAGACTAGAAGAATTAGTGAAAGGTGCTTAGAAGTCAAGACACAAGACATTAGTGAAAGGTGTCTTGTAGATCTAGTCAAAGGAATTAGTGAAAGGTGCCTTAGATGTAAATTCGATATGGTGTGTTTCGATGTACAAGATAGACTAGTATTAGATGCAAGGATATTGATATCCTTGATGATGTTGTAAAGGAGTAGATCTCCTTTGGGATTAGTCGTTGGTGTAGTGTGGTAGTAGTTCCTCCATTGCAATGTAACTAGGTGCTTAGCCTAGTACCTAATAAATGGTAGGCGACGTTGTGAAGGTGTAGTTCACATTGGAGTGGAAGAACTAGGTACATAGCCTAGTACCTTATAAAGGGTAGGCGACGTTGTGTAGGTGTGGTTCACCTTGGAGTGAAAGAACTCGGTGGTTAGCCTAGCACCGGAAAAAGGGTAGGCGACGTTGTGAAGGCTTATCCGCCATAAGGAGATTGGTGTAGTGTTTACGAACTCTCGAGTAGGTGAATCGGGGAGTGGAGTAGGGCAAGGAAGGTGTCTGATTGTACAATATTTCATACGACCAGGCCTTCGATGATGATCGAAGGGTATGAGGGGTGATATGTTTGCGCCAAACTTGTAGTCAATCTGCAATAAGAAATAGTAGACACTTCGTTAAGTGATTGCGCAGGGGTTGGGCCCTGCGAACCACTTCCGGCGTGAGAGTAAGTATGTGATATGAGTTGTAAATAATATGATGTATGTGAAATACTGTGTTGAATGAACATACCATTGAAATGACTCGTCCAACCTATTTATAGGTGATGAAAATAGCTTGGAGAGTGTTAGCACACGTTTCGGAGATCATGAGGGGCGTCCCTTGATTTGTGGTAACCGCTAGGGCTTCATCCCCACTATCTCGGACTTGGCGGGGAAGCTAAGGACATAGTGGGAACGTGGGGGAAGACCAAGTCAAGGTTCTTCTTTGTCTTGGCATCTTCAAAGGAAGACACCGAAGGGCATAGGCCTTCGGCTGGCGAATTCCCAACTGGTAACCATGTCAACGATGAATGGTTTTACGCCACCAATGACTTATGAAGAAAGACTTGAGTCTTCGTAATGCAATTTCGACTGAGGCCGAAGGGGGGTCCTTCGACCTGATCAGAGGGTACGCCATCAAGCCCCCCAGTCAAAAGTGATATGTACGAACAAGAAATATTTCTTACGACTCATAAATAAAAACGAAACCTCCTCTTCGTCACTAAAAACGAACGAAGATGAAAAGTCTTGTAATTATTGACCGCATTAAATGCAAGATTAATCCTAACTACCCCTGTTTCCTCGGTAAAAGTAAACATCCTTTCAAAATTTAAAAATGTTTTGAAATCCGGTAGGAAAGGGATAAGTCCGGACACGTGTAGGGCTGAGATGCAACATTTGTAGGGTATATAAAATGCAAAAAATAGTAAAACCCTAACAAAGTTTAACTCTCGCCCAAAGTTTTTCACCTACTAAAACTTCTTCCGATCAAGCCTTCGACCAAACAAGGTAAAGCGCTCCTTCTTCTCTGTATTTCAAATACATTGTTGTGTTCTTTAGAAGGTATCATGTCTACCAATAAAAAATTTGTGATAAAACAACAAGGCTACAAACTAACCAGGGAGGAGCTTAAAGCGTTCCTCACTGATTATCCCATTCCAAAGGAACATAAAATAATGCTACCGAGTAAAAATCAAGGGATATTTGATGCCCCTGAAAATTATGTAGGCCTGTATACCCATTCTTCACCACTTCCAACCTTAGGATACCTTTGCATCCTTTGATCTTAGAATTCCTCCGGTATTATGAAGTACACATTTCTAGGTTCAACCCTTTTGGCCTAGCCAAACTTACAACATACATTGTTATGTGCAAAGCTTATGGGTTTGAACCATCCTTGACTGTGCTTAGGGGTTTTTTAAATCTATACCCGGGAGGAGATTGGTTGACCTTGGCCAAGAGGGGTGAAAGGGATGTGCCCATTTTGATAGATAGACCTTTTATGAACATAAGGAACTAGAAAGGCAAGTTCTTTTATATCCAAACTACCATTATTCCTCCTGGATACTCTGTATTGTTAAATCCAGCCTTTCAATATGATGAGAAAAGGTTCACTGATCCATTGCCTTATACTGAGAGAAGAAACCCATTGTATTAGCGTTTGGCTCGTCATCCAGCTGATTACCAGACCTTCCCTGAGCCAATCCTGTTCATGGCTGGCATCGCTGAAAGATGGGAGGGGTCTCCGTTGGTACCTGAGATAATTTCTGATGGAGAAAGTATGTACTTTTTTGATTTACATAAGAAACAAAAACTTATCTCGCTAATATTTATCTTAATTGCTTCTTTGTGCAGAGATGTCGTTCAGGAACTTTGTTGTGGCTGGAAGTGCAAAGGAGGTCAGCTTTCTTCCAGAGAATCCCCAAGAGACAAGCTATGGCGTGGGCTCCCCATCGGTGTCCATAAACAAAGACAAGGTGGAAGCCCAGCCTGTCGAGCCTGTATCCTCTGCTCTTCCGTCAAAGGAACCCATAGATGTAGAAGATCAGCTGGTGGAGAACGTTGCTGACTCAGATGAACCAGTCTCCGAAGGACCGTTGGCCATCGTAGGACCCTCCGGCATAGGTGAGAGGGTCCGAAGCAGGAAAGGTTCCAGTGCCAAAGCCGTGAAGTCGGCTCTGAAAAGGAAACTCATCCTACCAACTCCTCCCTCTCGAACTACCCGGCAGAAAAGTGCCCAGGGTAAGGCTGTGGAATTTCCAGCCATCAAAGGGCCCAGCGGCGATGACATCCATGGTAAGTTTCTTTCCTGTGAAACAAAATTAGGTACCAAATATAATATGTTAATGAAATGTACATTTGTTGTAGGACTTCCTGATATGAAGGAACTTCCTTCTCCCTTAGCTTGTCACCAACTCGTGAGTCATGTGATCCCACAGAAGTGGAAGGGGGTGATGGATAACATGTCCATAGAGAGGCTCTGTGACCTTCATGATAAAAGCTATGTCCGCCAGTGCATGCTTGACAACCAACTCAATGCTAGGACAAGGGAATTGCTCCGTGCTGTCACCAAAGCTCGGGAAGAAATGGATGTTATGCTAAGGAGGGAGAAGGCTAGGGATCAGAAGTATGCAGACCTGGAGAAGAAGTGTGAGGAAGCATTAGAGGATTTTGATAAGAACCCCTTGGTGCAAGATCTCAGAGCTGAGAATGGAAAGCTCAAAGGTCAGTTGGCAACAAGCGAGGCTGAGTGCAGCAGGTTAACTGTCGAAGGCTCTATGGTCGTTGGCTATAAGGAGCATATATCTGTTCTTTCATCCAAGTGTGGAGGCCTCGAACAAGAGAGGGAAAAGTTGCTGGACCAAGAGATCAAGCTCCAAGAAAAGGTGGATGGATTGAACTTTCGTCTGAAGATGCTGAAGAAGGACAGAGTGGACCTGATAACCAAAGTGATCCCCTATGTTGCTATGGAACTTTACCATAGCGATGATGTGGGTATTGCCATTGGGAATGTGGTGAATGCTGCCATTTTTCATGGCAAATGTACCACTTTGGAGGAGGTAGCTAAGACTGGGGAACCAGTGGTGCTGGAGAAAATTTCGTACTACAGGGCAACTCATGAAAAAGAATATGATGATGCGGGTAATCAATTAACTAATTTAGAGTTCCCTTTCCTTGCAGATGTGATGAAGGACCCAGCGGCCTCAATTGGGGACCTGCTAGCCAAGAAGCCAAGGACATTCCAGCCTCCATCATCCTCCAAGAGGACTCCATCACCCCAGGTTCCGTCCCCAGGCTCAGCAGATCCCACTCATTCCAAGGTTTAATGAAGGCAACCATGTGGTTGTAATTTGATCCCCAGGGTGGTATGTACCCTGTTTAAAACAATTGTCTGTGTTCCTTTCTAGGCTTCATGCCTGATGAAACAATTAACTTATGGCATGTGTGATGTAGGCTACGGCCTAAGACAATATTTTATTTTGTTGGATCGTTAAGGCTACGGCCTGTTTTAGACTAGTTAGACTAGTCATTAATCTACATTGAAGCTACTAGGGCTTCGAATTTTTCCATGTGTGATTCTTCTCTTATAATGTTTACTTGCGTAAAATATATTCTTACAACCTAAGGCGTATGGTAGATACATAGCCTCATTGTGTGTAGTTACTTCACCAAGAATATTAGCAATCGTATAATTTGACTGCTGACAGAGGGTCGTGACCCGCTCCGTCTTGATCCGTTGGGCAGCGAAAGGTTTAAAATACCTTAAGGCCATATAGGAAAGTTAATATGAAGTTGAGATGGATGTTATGTATATGAGCAAGACATGTTGTTTACTCTTCGTACATCCCTTCGACATTGAAACTTATAAAGCGACTTGGTGGGCAAATCTTTGTTGTATTAAACGAAACAAGAGATTTGAGGGAAATGTGTTACTATCATTAAGTGGGTAGGGAGGATTACATCATTTTAAGAAATGAATACTAGACGCCTACCATTAATGCTTCTTTCCCCAAGTGAGAAGAATGCAAATACATTGATTGAAAGAAAATAAAATGTGTCCTTAGACATTGTAAGTTTCATATGTAGAACTTACGAAGATTAGTGCCATTCCAGGTTCTATCAATAGTGTCTCCTTCCAAGGTTTCCAGCTTGTAGGCTCCGTTGCCATATGCTTCCTTAATAACGTAGGGCCCTTCCCATGTAGGTCCTAGTTTGCCCTGGTACTCAGCTTTACTTGCGCTTTTGAGTCGGAGGACATATTCTCCTGGTTTGAAGGTCGAAGGCCGAACCCGATTGTTGTAGTACCTTGCAATCTTTTGCTTGTGGATAGCTTCTCTAATTGAGGCTATTTCCCTTCGTTCTTCAAGTAGATCCAGGTTACTACGGAGTCTTTCTTCATTGTCTGCTGCTTCGAAGTTCATGACCCGTTATGTTTCGACGCTTACTTCCGAAGGGATAACAGCTTCCGTGCCATATGTCAAGCTAAAAGGTGTTTCTCCGTGACTTGACTTCGTATGCGTTCTATGAGCCCAAAGTACTTGAGGTAGTTCATCTACCCAACCATGGTGACTGTATCCCAGCCTTCGTTCTATTCCTTGTATGATGTCTCTGTTTGTAACTTCCACTTGTCCGTTACCTTGAGGATGGTAAACGGAAGTGAAAGATTGTTTGATATTCAGACCTCTACAAAACACTAGGAATACCCCTTTGGCGAACTGCTTCCCATTATCTGAAATGATGATTTGGGGTACTCCGAACCGACAGATAATATGCTCCCATACAAACTTTTTCATGTGCCTGCCTGTGATGGATGCCAAAGGCTTCGCTTCCACCCATTTAGTGAAATAGTCGATGGCTACAACCAAGAATTTTACTCCTCCGGGAGCAATCGGCAGCGGACCTGCGATGTCTATTCCCCATTGGCTGAAGGGCCATGCGAGTGTTACCGAAGTCATATCTTGTTTCGGCAGCCTTGGGACCCTTGAATGTACTTGACAGGCTTCACATCTTTGAATGATTTCAATAGCGTCCCTGTGCATCGAAGGCCAGTAATATCCAACCCTCATGATTTTGGAGATAACGGAGCGGGGTCCTGCGTGAAGTCCGCAGGATCCTTCGTGCACTTCTTGAATGATGTTGGCAGCTTGTCTAGGTCCTACACAACGAAGCCATGGGGACAAGAAGGATCTTCTGTATAGATAGTTTCCCATGATTCTGTACTGCGGTGCTTTGATGCGGACCTTTCGAGCTAACTTCTGATATTCCGGCAGTATACCACTTATTAGGTATTCTCTAATTGGAGTCATCCAATTCGAGTCTTCTTCCTGTATTACGTCAGACACCTCCTTTCTGACGATGGACCTGTCTGCCAACACTTCGACCAGAACTTCCTTAGTTAAATGGGCAAATGCCATGGATGCCAACTTGCTAAGTGCATCCGCCTTCTTGTTTTGATTTCTCCGAACATGCTCTATGTTGTAGGATGTAAACCCTTCGAGCATTTCTTTAGCCTTATCCAGGTATTTCTTGATCACAGGTTGTCTTGCCTTATAGGAGCCTTTTATCTGGTTGGCCACAAGTTGCGAATCGACGAAAATAGCCAAGTCTTCTACCTCCATGTCTTTGGTCAATCGAAGGCCTGCTAACAAGGCTTTGTATTCCGCTTCGTTGTTCGTAACATCGAATTCAAAGCGGAGTGCATAAGTGTACTCCTTCCCGTTGGGGTTGACGAGCATGAGACCTGCGCCGGAGCCATCGGAGCTGGAGGCTCCATCAGCATAAAGCTTCCACCCTTCGATAGCCTTATCAGGCTTCTTTTTTAGCAATCTTTGTGTCATGCTTTGGTTTGGAGGGTGTTTCTGCTAAAAAGTCTGCCAATATTTGCCATTTGACCGAGTTTCTGCCCTTGTATTCAATATCATGCTCTCCTAGCTCGATAGCCTATTTAGCTATCCTTCCAGATTTCTCTGGCTTCGAAAGTATCTGCTTAATTGGCCTGTCAGTAAGTACCGTTATGGGGTGAGCTTGGAAGTACCTTCGGAGGTGTCTCGCAGCATGGACCAAGGCCAAAATTAGCTTCTCCAGTGCTGGATAATTTAGCTCAGCTCCCTGTAGAACCCTGCTAACGAAGTAAATAGGGATTTGTTTCTTCTCCCTTTCCACCAATAACACAACGCTGATGCTTTCGAATGAGGCTGCGATATACATAAACAACACTTCGCCTTTGATTGGGGCGGTAAGTGTAGGTAGAATAGTCATGAAATCCTTGAGCTTTTGGAAGGCTTCTTCTGCATCTATACTCCACTGGAACGTCTTTTTGTCCGTGCATCCTTTGAGCGTTTTGAAAAACGGAAAATATCTGCTGCTAGCTTTCCGTTCAGACTTTGTACCTCTTTCAGAGACTTAGGAGGCTGTAGATCCGTGATGGCCTTGACCTTCGAAGGGTTGGCCTTAATACCTTGCTTGGTGATTAGGTGTCCCAAAAATTGTCCTTCTTCCACATCGAAAGAATACTTTTTGGG
Source organism: Chrysanthemum seticuspe (assembly GCA_019973895.1). NCBI lineage: Eukaryota > Viridiplantae > Streptophyta > Magnoliopsida > Asterales > Asteraceae > Chrysanthemum > Chrysanthemum seticuspe. The sequence goes on from BPTQ01000006.1 coordinate 331,085,693, forward strand.
ATTTAACTTCATGTTGATGGCGCGAAGCTGGTCGAAGGTTTCCTTGATATCGGAGAGCATATCTTCCTCCGATCTACTCTTGATGACCATATCATCTACGTACGCCTCTAGATTCCTACCTATCTGCTTGTGGAAGGCTTTGTCCACTAAACATTGGTAGGTGGCACCTACATTTTTCAAACCAAAAGGCATCTTTTTGTAACAATAAACGCCTTTTCCTGTAAAAAAGGCTGTCTTCTCTTCGTCTTCTTCCGACATTTATATTTGATGGTAACCCTTATAAGCGTCTAAGAAACACTTCAGCCGAAACCCTGACAAGGATGCTACCTTCCAATCAATTTCTGGCAGAGGGTAGCAATCCTTCGGGCAGGCTTTGTTTATATCTGTGAAGTCCACGCACATTCGCCATCCTCCATCATGCTTCTTGACCATCACCGGATTGGCCACCCAAGTTTGATACTTCACTTCCCTGAGTATGCCTGCTGCTACAAGTTCGTCCACTTCTTTGCATGCGGCGGCATTTCTTTCAGGAGCCAAGCTTCGACGCTTTTGTTTGATGGGTTCAATATGTTTAAACTCATTGAGCTTGTGTTCAGTGCCGAATGGCTTTCCGTCTATGGTGAGAGTTCTGGGGACCCCCGTCATGTCAGAATAGGTCCATGCGAAGACATCTGCGTTAGCACGAAGTACCTTTTCCAATTCTACTTTAAAGGAGGTTGGTAGCTGCTTTCCGATGACCACCGTCTGATCAGGGTAAAGATCATTTACCACAATGCGTTCTTCAGCGTCAGTGCAACTGAGAACGTCCTTCAGAGACTTTTCTGAAACCTGTTTGATCCTTTTGCCTACTTCCGTAGGCTCCTTCACCTTATAGCTAGAGAAAACCGTTCTAATACCGAAGGGTGTTTGGAATTTGATCGCGGCATGTATGGTTGAGACAACGATGCCCATCTTCTACATTGATGTTCTCCCTATCAATAGGTTGTAGGGAGATTCAGACCTTACGATCGTAAAACCCAGAGTTTCTGTTCTTTTTAGCCGTCCTTCTCCAATCGTAACCTCTAGAGGGACATCTCCCAAGGGCCATGAATGTTCCCTTGAGAACCCTACTAAGGGTACCTTCGAATCTACTCTCTTCGACCTAATCGAAGGCTTGAGCTTTAGAAAACAGCGTTCGTAGATTACTTCGCAGGAGCTACCGCAGTCTAGGTAGGCCCTGTTTACTTCTCTGTTGGAGATCAAGACCTTGATGACCACGGGGTCATTTGAAAGAACTTTACCTGTGATTGAAGGAAAAGTGACATCTCCTACTCCGCATAATGCTTCCTCCGCTTCTTTCCTCTTTAAACCAGAGTCATCCTTGTACACCATGAGGATGGGTGCTTCGGCAGGTGTGGTGTCTTTCCCCAACTGCGTGTCGGAGACCTTATCTTTACCTTTCTTTATACCCTTCACCAAATGTCCCAATTGGCCGGACTTTACGGCCTCTTCTATCTGTTTCTTGAGCTCTCTGCAGTTGTTGGTGCCGTGTCCATAATCGTCATGGAAGTAGCAGAACTTGGAAGTATCTCTGGGCCTTCCTCTGTTTGCCAAGCGACGGGGAGGATCAAAGGCCTTCACAGCCTTTTCCGTAGCAAGTATCTCCCTCGGAGATTTGGACAGATTAGCCAAGAGCCCATGGTTGATGTTTTTGTGGTATGGCGTAAACCTGTCCCTGCTTTTGTGTTTGTTCCTTGACCATTCCCACGAAGAATGCTTCGTGGCTTTGCTGTGACTTTCCTTATTTTCAACCGGAGCCCCGTTGGTAGACACTTCTTTTGCTTTGATCCATGTGTAAGCCTTCTCCACTAAGCCCTTATAGGTTGCAGGGAGATCAGTGGAGAGGAATTCAACCAAACTTCTGTTTCGTAGTCCATGCACGAAACCCGAGATGCGTTGGTCCTCATGCAAGCCCATTATCTGTAACGTGTCATCAGTGTATCTGGTGATGAAAGCTCTGGTGCTCTCGTTCTCCTTCTGCTTGATGTTGTGCACTGTTAGGTGCGTTCTTGTAAACTTTTTCTGTTGGCTGAAATGTGACCTGAACTTGGCTTTGAGATCATCCAAATTCACAATGCTACCTGGTTTTTGCCCGTTCCACCATATACGAGCGGAGTCTCGTAGGGTGTATGTAAACATGTGACAAGCAACATGCATAACCCACTTCTGCATTCTAATAGCCCATTCGAACAAGTGTAAAAATTTATCCGGATCCCCTTTTCCATCGTACGTACCGATATGCGCGGGCATTTTCAACCCATCGGGCAAGGGGTAGTCTTCTATCCATCTTACGAAGGGTGTTGTGGAGCCCATGGGCTCCGAATAAAGGCATTTATAAGGTGGCATGTAGGTAGGGGTAACATTGTACGGGTTATCATTTGGAGGTATTCCAACAGGGTTTTGGTTAACATACTGAGGGTAAGCAGTAGGTATATAAGGTGGGTGACTTCCAACAGGGTACGAAGGATACACCATAGGTTGCCCATAGGGCATACTTCCGTATGGTTGAGTAAAACTGGGGTTGCTAGCCTGCCCATTAGGTGGGGGATAGACTCCTTGAGGGTAAGATTGAGCCTGAAAATGAGGGTACATACCATAAGGAGGAAGGTTTCCTCCCCTATTTATTTGAGATGGATTTCCTTCTACGCCGGATGCGTGAGAAGGCTGCAACGGAACCCCTGCCTCAATTCTTCCCAGACGAGCCGCCAAAAGTGGTGGCAAATTAACCTCCGTAGTATCCCTTCGGTGACTCCTTCCATTGGAGCCTTCTATCGTTCCTTCCCTTCTTGTCGGAGCTCTCTCCGGAACATCTTCAAAACCAACTGACCTTCCACTCGGCCTTAGACTGCTCGGAGACCCTACCCTTAGCACTGAGCGTGTAGCTCCAGGAGCCAAAGGCCTAGCCTCCATTTCCAACTCTTCGTCATACTCATCGCTTGAGTATTCTAACTCCCTACGCATCTCCACATTCCGAGCTTGCCTCCTTCGAGCCCTCAGTAAAGATTCTAAAACCTCGATGTTGGCTTCGACAAACGCTGGACTAATCACCGGTTCAGGGTTAGCCGAGGTTGAAGCATGGTTGTTGGGAGTTATTTCAGGGTGAGATCGTGTGGTAAAGGTGGATGCGGTTATATTGGGAAGGTTGTTAGGATTATTGAATGGGATTGGTGTCAAGGTCGACAAACCCGGAGGGGGTGTATCCTCTCTTCCTTGATTCATGCCGTAAAACTAGTGAGAGTGATTGACTGGGTGTAAGTTTGGAATAACGAGACCAATAGTAGCGGGTCCCATGGATGGCGCCACTGATTGTACAATATTTCGTACGACCAGGTCTTCGATGATGATCGAAGGGTATGAGGTGTGATATGCTTGCGCCAAACTTTTAGTCAATCTGCAATAAGAAATAGTAGACACATCGTTAAGTGATTGCGCAGGGGTTGGGCCCTGCGAACCACCTCCGGCGTGAGAGTAAGTATGTGATATGAGTTGTAAATAATATGATGTATGTGAAATACTGTGTTGAATGAACATACCATTGAAATGACTCGTCCAACCTATTTATAGGTGATGAAAATAGCTTGGAGAGTGTTAGCACACGTTTCGGAGATCATGGGGGGCATCACCTGATTTGTGGTAACCGCTAGGGCTTCATCCCCACTATCTCGGACTTGGCGGGGAAGCTAAGGAAATAGTGGGAACGTGGGGGAAGACCAAGTCAAGGTTCTTCTTTGTCTTGTCATCTTCAAAGGAAGACACCGAAGGGCATAGGCCTTCGGCTGGCGAATTCCCAACTGTTAACCATGTCAACGATGAATGGTTTTACGCCACCAATGACTTATGAAGAAAGACTTGGGTCTTCGTAATGCAATTTCGACTGAGGCCGAAGGGGGGTCCTTCGACCTGATCGGAGGGTACGTCATCAGTGTCCTTGTAGCCGAACCACTATAAATACTCGCGTTGTGGTTTTGTGCTTCTTACTCTTACCTTTTCATTACTTACCTTTATATGCTTGTTTATTAACATCCAACACATACATCCAAATAGATTGACATAAGTCGATCTAAATAGATTAAAAGGAAGTTTTAATTGGCAAAACTATTCAACCCCCCCCCCTTCTAGTTTTCCACACAACTCACAAGCTTATCTCCTAAAAATTTAGCACCTCCAGACGTACTTCGACGTGTATCTTGACACCCTGCATGGTCTGCATCTGCATATGCTGTTAGTGACATACCGATGTCCTTCGGGTACCAAAGGCCCATGTTGATGGTTCCTTGGAGATACTAAAAGATCCGTTTAACAGCTTCAAGGTGCTTTTTGGTAGGCTTAGCCTGGTGTCTAGCACACATGTATACAGCGAACAAACTATCAGGTCTACTGGCTGTGAGGTACATCAGGGATCCAATCATACTTCGATATTTCGTTTGATCTACCATGATCCCTGAGTGGTCCTCTTCCAGTTTGGTACGTTCCACCATGGGAGTGTCAACAGTGTCACAAGTGTCAAATCCAAATTTCTATAAAATTTCATTTGCATATTTAGATTGATTCATAAAAATGCCTCCGGGACTTTGTGAAATTTGCAATCCCAAGAAAAATGACATTTGTCCCATCATTGACATTTGAAATTTGGAGCCCATCTCCTTAGAAAAACGGTCACATTCATTGGGGTCAGTCGAGGCAAATATAATATCATCAACATAGATTTGAACATGAATTAAATGTTTGCCTGACTTTCTGGTGAACAATGTCGGATCAACTGCTCCTTTGCTGAATCCAGTAGATAAAAGAAAGTTTGATAGCGTATCATACCATGCCCTTGGAGGTTGCTTCAAACAGTAAATAGCCTTCTTCAAGCGATAGACATGAGTAGGATGCTCTGGATTCACAAAACCTTCAGGTTGGATAACGTATACAACTTCTTTAAGATCTCCGTTAAGGAAAGCCGTCTTTACATCCATCTGATAGACTACCATGTTCTTACTTGCAGCATTAGCCAAGAAGATTCTGATTGCCTCGATACGAGCAACTGGAGCAAATGATTCTTCAAATTCAATACCCTCCTCTTGACGGTATCCTTTTGCAACCAATCGAGCCTTGTTCTTTAAAACATCACCATGCTCATCAAGTTTTACTTTGAAGATCCACTTTAGAGCAATGATCATAGCACAGTCAGGAGCAGGTACTAATTCCCATACATCTAGTCGATCGAACTCATGAATTTCTTCTTGCATGGCATTGAACCAGCTGTCTTCATTCATGGCAGTTTTAACATCTTTTGGTTCGATCTTGGATAGTACAGAGTTGAAGAAGCACCATAAGGCATCAGTTGCAAGTTGTTTGCGAGTGGATATTGGACGAGAGGGATTTCCAATTATGTTGTCCAATGGGTGATCATGTGTCCATTTTCTAAGGTGTTCGTGTGGTTGTTGTTGAGGAACTGAAGTAGCAAAGTCGATTTCTCCTGATGAAGATGGTTCTGATGATGATTCAGGAGCAAATATGTTTTCAAATGAGGCATCTTCAGGAGTAGCAAAGGAATTCTCTCCATCAAGGGTGCTAGAAACAATTCCATGATGTACACTCGATGATTGATGATTTGTTGATGAGCCAGAGTGATCTGCAGCAAGCGCTTCTTAACTTAACGACATAGAAACTGAAGGGTTAACTTCATTGACAGGGACAGATCATTAGCAGTTGGCTCATAGTGTTCATCAAACATTGGATCAAACATTTTCTTCAAGTCATCTTCTGAAGGAGGTACATAATGAGTTGCTGGCGAAGAATCGTATACAAGAGTAGAACTGATGGGACTACTTGATGATGCGGGTCCAGAACTGGGTTGTCCTGGAGCCATTGGACCGGTCAGCTCATCGAACGTAACGTGAATTGTTTCCATGATATTTCGGGTTCTTTTGTTGTAGATTCGGTATCCTTTTCTACTTGGTGCATATCCTACAAATACTCCAATGTCCGCTTTAGCTTTAAGTTTTCCTAAGTCTTGGCCCTCATTAGTTGGATAACACAATGCACCAAACACACGAAGGAATGAAAGATTAGGTTTTCGATTGTGGACAAGTTCATATGGAGTTTTTTCATGAGAAATATGAATAAGGGATCGATTTTGAGTGTAGCATGCAGTGGCAATGGCTTTAGCCCAGAGAAACATTGGAACCTTTGAGTAAATCAGCATTGTTCTAGCGGCTTCCACAAGAATTCGATTTCATCTTTCAACTACACCGTTCTGTTGAGGAGTTCGTGGAACACTTCTTTGATGACTGATTCCATCACTTTCATAAAACTCACTAAGTTCTTTGTTAACAAACTCAGTTCCATTGTCTGTTCGGATGATTCTGACAGTTTTGTTAAGTCGAACCTGCAGCTGTTTGATAAGTTTGATGATGATATCTGGAGTTTCATCCTTTGTACTTCAGAACTTAACCCAAGTAAATTGAGAGTAATCATCAACCACAACTAACACATATTTCTTCCCGTAAATGTTCTGCACTCTCATGGGTCCACATAAATCCATGTGAATGGTATGAAGAACTTCCGTAACTGAGTTTGTAGGTTTGGGTTTGTGGGCATACTTCTTGATTTTTCCCAATTGGCATGCTGAACAAAGATGATCCTTTTCATAATTTAGTCTAGGTAAGCCTATTACTAAGTCCTTTCTGGAGAGATCATTTATGGTGCTGAAGTTCAGGTGATTTAGACGACGATGCCATAACCATGACTTTGTTTTCGAAGCCTTTGACAACAAGCAGATTGGAGAAGACTTCGTCATATCTTCGATAGAGATGGTGTATAGATTTGAACCACGTGTTCCTCTTAAAAGTTCTTTGCCATCAAGTTCTCTAACGAAACAAGTATGTTTTCTGAAGGCCACTTCTAGATCAGAATCACAAAATTGACCGACAGAGAATAAGTTATGACCAAGACCTTCAACGTAATATACCCTGGAGATAACACTATCACCGACAACATAGTCTCCATAACCCATAATTGCACCGAAATCATCATTCCCGAATCTAACAGTCCTGATAAATTTACTCACGAAGTTCATGAGCTGTGATCGGTCTCTAGTCATATGCTTGGAACAGCCTGAGTCTAGGTACCACAGAATGATTTGAACGATCTGCAATGGAACACAGACAAGAATGGATAACTGGATAATTGGGATCCCCATGAAAGAATGGGTTCCATTTGGTTAGTAACAGTGATTGGAACACCCACATCAGAAGTAGAAACAATGGAATCATCAGGGATAGATGCAATGCTAGTGTCCGTATTTGACCTACTCAAAGTGTGTTCACTTCTTAAAGGAATAGTTCTACCAGTAGGCATCCATTTCCTAATGGGCATTTATCTAGATAATTTAGGGCACATCTCATTAAGATTGAATTTGAGGCCAGTAGGTATCCACTGATAACATATGTTACTAAATTTCCTTCCTTTGGGTTTCCAATGTTTTCTAACCTTCTACCGCCATTGCTTTATAGCCTTCTTAGCTTGATTTTTTGTATTCACTATCTTAACAGGGCATTTAACAGCATTAATCAACTCATTCACAGCACATTCACGATTAGTAACAGAAACCAAACAATCATCATTACATGTTTTGCCAAAAGTAGCAGAATTCGAATTAATTACAGTACGCTTATAGCTAATACTAGAATCAACACGATTCGTTTTATTCAACTCAAACTTAATGTTCCTAGGGTGGTCTTCTACTTTGTTCCATTGCACATTCTTAGCTTGTGAGGTCCTATCATGCTTTGTATTGCCTGGAGGCTTTGACCCGCTTGCTTTTGTGTCACTGATTACTCCTGTAGAGGGAATTTTGGGAACATTAGTTGGTTGGGCTACCTTGTGCATTACAGGTTTAGAAGTGCTGGGATCTGAGCTAGTTGAAGGCACATTAAAATTCACTTTCTTAATGCTAGGCATAGAACAAGGCATCACAGTTTTACCTTTCTCAAAAAAAGATTTAGGACAGGTTGCTCTTAAACATTCTAACAGCTCTTGAGATCGTTTGGCCTGAATGCAAGCAAACCTAATTTCTCTATCTAGTGGCTTATTTATGAAATCCTCTTCTACGATCTCTCGGAGACATTCTATACTATCCTTAAGGTAAGCGAAATAGTTATAAAAACCAAGTTCGTTATTTCTATGATGAGGAGGAATGTATTTAACAGTCACAGTATATCTAGAGTCTGCAGATGACTTTGATGCTACATTCTCATTAAAGACAAGTGGCATTTTCCCTTTTACCTGACTCCTCAGATTCTCAATTTCCTCTTGTAAAAACGTTATTATTTCGTTGTTTTTGTCACGAGTGACTTTCATTGAATCATATAACTCTTTAAAGTGTTGTTTCACCTTTTCATTTTCTTCTAGAAAACTCTCATTTTCCTTTTGTAGAACATTAACCAAGTTTTGAAGATGAAAAGTCTGAGAACTCTGAGAATCTAAAGGAGGAGGCATTTGGGAGCCTGTCACGTTGTTCATTTCACCCTTTAAATGTGAAATTTGGGTTCTCATTTTTCTGATCGTGTTACAATGAGCTTGAATCTGTTCATCACATTTGATGATTTCAAAAACTGCATCAAATTCAGGAGCATCCAAGGATGTCTTGATATTTGAGTTTTTAACATTTTCTTTTGGATGTTGATATTTTAATTGCAAAGCAAGATGCTCAACATCCAATTTAGAAAACTGTTTCACTAGGTTATCATGATCATCCAGTTCTAATTTTTCATGCAATTTAGAGTTAGTTTTCTCAAGCTTAATGACACAATCATGGGAGACTTTCAGAGCAGCAGATAATTCATGAAATTGAGATGCATTAATTGAACAATTCGTGGCAGTGTAAAACACATCTTGAGTGATACATTCAGAAATCAGATTCTCATTTAAGGTATGCAAGTTTTTCCTCTCAATCTCATTATATTTTAATTCTCGCTGATAGTCATTGACCTCAACTATCATTGCATCAAATTCCTTTTCCATTTCTTTAATATCTAAATCCATCCCCTTTTTAAGACTCTCAAATTGACCTTTTAATTGTTTAAAGAAAGGCATGACCTCAGTTAAATAGCATTCTTTAGTTTGCTCAAAACCTCTCTCCCCTTTAGTTATCCCAGTAGGTGTGATCATTTTCTTACATGTCTTCTCAAAATCAACAAATAATTGATAAATGACATACTGACTGATTAAGGTGTTTTAATAAGTGTGACCATATGGTGTTTTAAGTGAATAAATGTGTGTTTTGTGTGACTATTGATCATCCAATGGCCACATGAATTTTATGTTTGTGTGGCCTTTTGTAACATTTAGTCACACAAAGCATGTTTGTTTTGGGTATTTAGTCACATACAATTAAGCATAAAGTGGCCAAAAGTGTTAATAAGTGTGACCATATGGTGTTTTAAGTGAAGAAATGTGTGTTTTGTGTGACTATTGATCATCCAATGGCCACATGAATTTTATGTGTGTGTGACCTTTTCTAACATTTAGTCACACAAAGCATCTTTGTTTTGGGTATTTGGTCACATACAATTAAGCATAAAGTGGCCAAAAGTGTTAATAAGTGTGACCATATGGTGTTTTAAGTGAAGAAATGTGTGTTTTGTGTGACTATTGATTATCCAATGGCCAAATGAATTTTATGTTTGTGTGGCCTTTTGTAACATTTAGTCGCACAAAGCATGTTTGTTTTGGGTATTTAGTCACATACAATTAAGCATAAAGTGGCCGAAAGTGTTAATAAGTGTGACCATATGGTGTTTTAAGTGAAGAAACGTGTGTTTTGTGTGACTATTGCTCATCCAATGGCCACATTATTTTATGTTTTAGTCACATATAAGAAATTAAGCAAACTGCGACCAAAAAGTGTTAATAATTGTGACTATATGAATCTTTTAGTCATATATAAGAAATCAATATATATCAAAACAAATTCAAATATATATATTTATATATATATATATATATATATATATATATATATATATATATATATATATATATATATATATATATATTGATTTCTTATATATATATATATATATATATATATATATATATATATATATATATATATATATATATATATTCAAATCATATTCAAATACAATAAAAGTGGAATGTATATAAAATGGTAATGTCGTACATAATAAAATTCTCAATAATTTAACGACTTCTGAGTCTTGATCTTCTTAGCTTCCTTTTGCATGGCATCACTAGAGACGTAGCGCTTCGGTTGTAATTTAGGTGCAGTTCTGTTCTCACCAATTTGTTTTATGGTACTTGGTGGTGTTACCTGTAGGAAACAAAAGCCGGGGTATCAAACACTGAATTAAATATGAAGAATGATATATGTAGATTTATAAAACACATGCATGTATGTACCTTTTCATCGAAAACCACTTGATCCTTTGGTCATGCATAAAAACCACCTACTGCATCCTTAATTGTTTTTAGACCGTTACTTGCTACATCCGGTATGCATGTTGCATCCACTGAAGATTTTTCAATAGACACTCTGTAGCAATCCTTTGGGAGTGGTTTGTTATGAAGCATTTGTTTTCCATCAGTTTTGTACACGGTACCCTCCGCAATAATAGTTGATTTCTCTAAGTGCCACAGTCTGCACTTAATTACCTAAAAAGATAATTTGTTGCATGTATATATGTATCAGTAATTAATTTAACTAAATAACATATGAAAATGTTTAAATACATACTTGTGGTAGTACTGTTAATGGAGACTCCTGTTCTTGTGATCCGGAAAGTTGACGTGAAGAATCCTTTCGTTTTGATCTACTCATTTTCTTAGATGCGACAGATTTAACAGTTTCCTATATATATAATACAGGGTAAATAATACATGTATGTAGAATTCAAAAATCCCAAGGGGATGATTTATTACTTACACTTATTTCCATTTCCTTTTCCAAAGTTTCAAGTCCATTAGACTTCTCAATGCTCGCAATTTTCTCACGTCCAGGAACACGTGTTCTGGCATCCTCATCAACACTGCTATTTATAAGATTAATGTTCACCGGAGACACCTGAAATATAAATTGTTTAAGAAGACTGCAGCAGTATTTAAAAGGGTAAAAAAAAGATGGAATGTTACTTTCTTATGTCTTACTTCCGTTTGTGTCAATGGAGTTGAAGTTGACTGCAACTGCCCCCTTTGTGCAACCAATTGTTTCATCAAATCCTGTATTACCGCCTCTTTTTCTTGACGTTGGCGCCTCTCATTATCAAGTTCACTTTGAAGTGACACCACTCTTTCATCAGATGCTTGTCTCATTCGAGGCAGATCAAAATACCTCTTGTAGGTTACTCCACCTCCCACTCCTCTCGCATATCCTCCCTTTTCCTTACCTAATACAAATGTCATGGCATCAGTGCCATGATCAACCTTCAAGGTTCCTTGTTTGATCTTCTCCTCCGTCTCTTTCTGCACACATAATATGGGAAATAGGTTATTTAATTCTACCAGTATTAAATTATAAATAACAATATTAACTTATAACTAACAGTATTAACTTATAACTAACAGTTTTAACTAATACACTATCAGTTTTAACTAATACACTATCAGTATTAACTTATAACTAACAATAAACATAATCATAAAATGAGTCAAACTTACAATTTTTTGTCCAACTGTTCTGATATCATCATCGTGAAATTCTTCGTCTTTATTCACCCTTCCTTTCAACCACAGCGTACCACGCGGTGGTTCTTCATCTGGTTCAATTTCTTTATTCTCGATCTTATAAACATCAAATACATACACTTGTAAGATAAACCAATATAAACGAAACTATGATGCTATTAAATGCAAATGTTTAATGTTTAATGTTACCATTTTATCTTTCACAAGGGCGTATCCACCTCGTCCCATTCTATGCTGATAAACAGACTTGGAACGCGCCACTTTAGATGCAGCTGATTTCACCTTGCAACACAAAATATAAAAGGTGTTTAGATGTAGTTATGCTGATAGTATACAACTAATATATATGGAAACACCAAATGTGACAGATATTTGAACTTGAATAAAAATGAATAATTAACACCTTGTATTCCTGGTGGCCATGTAGTTTACAAAATTTACCCAATCTTCGGCTTTTATAATTGCACTATACTTCGCCGGGACTTCATTAAGTTTTGAAAGGGTATTTTGGTTAGGCAATATGTAGTTTTCGGTCAATTTCCTTCTGAAATTCCTTAGAAGTTGACCAAGACGATTCATTATCAGCTTTCGGACTGTCAAGTCAACATCAAAATATCGCTGCAAATATTAACACAATGTTGTTAATTAGTTGCACATAATGTAAATGCAGAGATAAACTTATTAACACCTTGTACCCACGACAGCCAAGCCACTACTAGTTAAAAAAAGTATATGTGTACCGTGATTTCGTCCCACATTTTATCTCTTGCTTCTGAATCAACCTTCCTCCAGGATAGAATCCTGACACCTATATGCTCACGAACCAAATCACCCAAAAAACTCGAAAACAATGCCCTGTTTTTTCCTGATATCCTATTCAGTGCATCGAAGGTTACACTGACCTTTATTCCGTCGGTTTTTCCATAATCCCTGCGAAACTTAGCTAACCTAGTTATGCCCCTCTTAACAACATTCGCATTTGAATGGTTGTTTTCAGCATCCTCACCCTCATCTGAATATGTCTCTGATTCATATCCTAAAGGGTCTTCATTTTCACGATCAGAAAAAACCAAATCATCTGGATAATTGTTTTGTGTTGCCATGATTCGTCAGAAGTAATGTGTTAAAGAAAATTAGTAAACTTAATTGGTAAATAATGGTGTAAAAATTGAAGTTCTAGTTGTTTTGCTTGAATCCTGAATTATTGGAGTAAAATTAGGGCTCATTATGGGGCAGTTTTTCAATTAAGGAAACCATAATTTCCTAAGTATTTTAAAAAATTTTGGCTGAAATTTGGCTCCAAATTGATAATATAGAATTTAAATATTTCATTTTTGGCTGCATTTTGAAACCAACACACTCATGACAGAAATGGTTCTTACCCACAGTCCCAAACACCCATATAACTTCAAACCAGCTGTATCAAAGACACATATAACTGCAGCTACACTAAAATCTCACCACATGGCGCATAAAAATGAAGAAACAAAATCAAAAAATGGAATTAAAGCAACTAATTAAGCAACTATAACTAATAAGCAGTCCCAGATAAACAAGTAAGCACAAAAATAATCAAATCCAACCAAGGACTGCTGACACAACAAACAGCCCTGAGACCTTACTTTAAGCCTATAAATAAGCTATTTATAAGAACTTAAATAAGCTCTAACATCCTCCAACAGTACAAAAAATCAAGAAATCATGTAAATGCAATTAACTTAAAGCAAAAACAACAACAAAAACACCTTAAAAATTGACAACAACCTAAAAAATGAACAACTTAAGCAAAGCACTTATGAACCGCATATCCATGGCTCAACATTGAACAAGACACATGGGATGCACCACTGTGATTGGATCAACCTCAAACCTACAATAATACATTCTACCAGATATGAACTTAAACACCACAACCAATTCCTAAATGCAAAACAACAGTAAAAAAAGATGAAACAAACTAGCGAGCGCATCCCATTCCATTCCATTGGATAAACCATCAAAATATCCATACATGTTTCATTGTTAATATATCTACAAACCATAATATTAAACCAAGACATTAGACATTATAAACAGATGACATTAGAGCAAAAGAAACCATCCCTTTACATAGCGAGCAACCCTTCAACCATTCATCGACTTAATTTGTTCTTCCTTGGTCTCGATATCCTCCTCAGCTTGAGTAATGAGATCATTCAACCACTGCAGCTTAGTCCTCGCAGCCTCCAGGTCATGCCTAAGATCCATCAATGTGCCAAAATATTCATCCCCATCTCGAAGAGCTACCATCTCAGCAATTAAAGCATTAAACTGCGCAATCTCATTCTTTACTGTTGTGGCCTCTTCGCGCATCCGGTTTATAAAGCCATGGAGACTGGAAATTTTCTGAGCCTTGAAGAAACTCATGTAACCATCAACAGATGTCTCCCCGCTAAACTCAATTAGGTCATCAATAACATGCTTAGCCAAATGGTTTTGTGGTGATGGTGCTACCAATGATAATGAAATTGGGTAAAATATGATATTATTGAAAGATTGATAATTAAGAAAGGTTGAAGAAGAGTTGTGGGGATAGTGTGATAGAGAAGATACTTGTAACTCCTTATGAATTCAAACTATACCTAAACTTTAAAACCGCAAAACAAGTCCTCCTTTTAAACTATCACTATAAATTAGGGGTGTTTATCTGTTTGGTTATCGGGTTGTTTTGTTTCGTTAAATCGGTAATTTTTTTATTCGGTTCAACATGAAAACCGAACCGAACCGAATTAGAATTAAACCGAAGCGAGCCGAAAACCGAATATGAATTCACTTCGCTTCTTGGGTTGACCCGAAAAGTCTTAAAAACGGATAAAAGGGAAAGAAACGGACTAACGCAGATGAAAACGTGTAAGAACGTAAGAAAACGTTTGGAACTTAAGAAAATGTACATTTATATTTAAAACATATGAAAGCGTATGAAAACGGACGAAGATGTCTAAAATAGATGAAATCGGGTAGAAACGGACGAAAACGGTCAAAAACTTATACAAACGGACTAAAACATGAAAAACCCAGCGAGAAAGTGTAAACACGGACGAAAACATGTAAACAAAAACGTAACGTATAAAAACTGATTAAAAAGGACAAAGTCGTACGAAAACGGTTGAAAAAGTATGAAAACAGACGCAAACGTGTAAAACCGTATGAAAATGTGTAACAGTGTAAGAAAGCGTATGAAAACGGCGAAAAAGTCTTCAAAACATATGAAAATGGCTAAAACGGACAAAAATCGAACTAAAGCGGACTAAAACGTATAAGAACGTAATAAAATGTACGTTAATATGTAAAACAGACGAAAACGTCTAAAATAGATGAAAACGGCTAGAAACGGACGAAAACGGTCAAAAACTTATACAAACGGACTAAAACATGAAAAAACCAGCGACAAAGTGTAAAAACGGACGAAAACGTGTAAACAAAAACAAAAACGTATAAAAACTTATTAAAAGGGACAAAGTCATACGAAAACGGTGGAAAAAGTATGAAAACAGACGCAAACGTGTAAAAACGTATGAAAAGGTGTAAAAGTGTAAAAAAATACAAAAACGGACGAAAACATATGAAGAGAGACGAAAACGTGTAAAAACGTACAAAATCGGAAGAAAACATGTACAAAACTAAGAAAACGTATGAACACGGACGAAAACGTATAGGACCGACTAAAACGCACGAAAACGCACAAGGGTTGTGTTACCGTGCCCAACGTATCTAACGCAACCCTAAACACAGTTTCACACAATGTTTTGAGTAAGACACGTGAGTTAATGATTTTATGTCATCCTGAAATGTCAAAATTAACGTGCCCACCTTTAATAACTTTAATACAATTCATATAACCTTCACACTATAATATGGGTCAAAAGCATTGGGTTATAGTTGCTTAGAGTGTCATTTTACGACATGATTCAATCAATAGTATATATAAAATTATATCTGAAACCATGTTACGGTTTTGGAAATTCAAACATGTTACGGTTTTGGAAATTCGCGTTCGGTTTTGGAAACAAGTTACGGTTTTGGAAATTCGTGTTCGGTTTTGGAAATTCAAACATTCAATCAATAGTATATATAAAATTATAGTCACACATGTTACGGTTTTGGAAATTCGCGTTCGGTTCGTGATCGGGTGATAAAGAATAATGAAAGATATTTGGATTTTGTGAATAAATTGATGAAACATAAACTAAAAACAAAAAAAGAGCAAGGTTAGATCAAGTGGTTAACACTCTTTCCTCTGGAGAAAGAGGTCAAGGGTTCGATCCTTACCCCTTGCAAGGCCGGAGGTTATTTTCTACCTTTGGTAGAACCGAAAGAAGCCTCTGAAGGGTTCGATCCTCACCCCTTGCAAGGCCGGAGGTCCTTTTCAACCTTTGGTAGAACCGGAAGCAGCCTCTCTACCTTAGGTAGGGGTAAGGCTGTCTACGTCTCAACCTCCCACATACACCGTGGAAGACGATATTGGGACCCATAACCCGTGCAAGACGGTACTGGGAGTTAGTTTACCTTTTTTTTAAAAAAAAAAACTAAAAACAACTAAATAAGCAAATAAATCAACTAACAAAAGTCGAAATAACCTAAAATGCACTTAATCCTAAAAATACCAAATATTTTAAATTTAAGCATAAAATTTAAAATTATTTTTTAAAAGTCCTAAATACTTAAACATATATATATATATATATATATATATATATATATATATATATATATATATATATATATATATATTTTTTAAATTATACTTTTCTGAATATTATTTTATTTATTATGAATAAAAAACCTTTTTAAACTAATTAAATGAAATAAATCATTAAATCATAAGAGAAAAAACATTTTTAAACTAATATGAAAACTTTTCAAAAATTTAAGCAAATTTAAAATTCCCCCCACAAATTAAATTTATTCCCCCCAAAGTTTGCAGGCATTCCAAACTAATTGCAAAAATTAACTCCTCCTCCTCCTTGATAAGGTTTTAAAAGGTACCATTTTGAGGGGTCGTTTAAGTCCTTATTTGATCACTTTTGTATCCGTTATTGCTTAATATCGTTCATTTTCACTTTTTAGGTCTCTTGAAGGCAAAATGCTGGAATGGCACTTATTTGGACGAAAAGGCGCGAATATATGAAGAAAATGGCCAAAGTCAGAATCGAGACACTCAAAGCTGCTGAAAACAGAAGGCGACGGCGTCAGGTGTTAGTTGCGACGCCGTCGGAGGATTTTTGTGACGGCTCAGTAGCCAAATTGCTTTTTTACACTTGACGGCGTCAGAAAGCAGACGGCGTCACAACCACAAGGTGACGCCGTCACAAGCTGATCAAGACTATCACAGCATGCGCGCGAAGTAGTTGATATTGTTTTGGCCATAACTTTTGCATACGAACTCGGATTTAGGTGGTTCAAAAGCCCACGCGACCGGAACGAGAAAATCTACAATTTGCTGAAAAAATGGTCGTGACGACGTCACTCTATAAGTGTGACGCCGTCACTCATTGCCGACAGAAAATCTGCCTATAAATATAACATTATAACTTCACTTTTTGTAAGCCCTAAACCCTAAGTCCGATTCCAGGGTTTAGGTAGGTGTTTTTCCAGCAACTTAAAGGGTTTCAAACACTCCATAAACATCGTGTAATGATTTGTTTGTTAATCCAATCCTATGGTATGTCTTCAATTATCACAATTGTTGCTTGCTCTTCATTAATTATGCTTGGCTAATTCACCTTGTGTTTGCTTATGATTGTATGAAACTTGTATATAATTAATTAGATCTTATTGATTTCTTAGTGATGCTTGTGTCTATCTTCATCATTAGGGTTGTGACAATTTCAATGAGTCTAATTGGTTTAGTTTATAATTCTTGCACCCTACTGTCTCTTGTTTGATTGGTTGTCTCTTATCTTAATTGTAATTAGCTTAGGAGTGCGACTAGGCTATCGTTGTGTTTAATACTTGATAAATCTTTGACAGTTTATGAATGACTTGGTGGATTTCGTTTACTAAACCAAAGATAACCTTAAAGTTAGTTTATGAATGACTTAGTGGATTTTGTTTACTACACTTAAAGGTGACTTCAAAGAGTTAGGGAATGCACACCTTACGACCTTAGAAAACACAACGCGTTAAGAATAAGGACGTGACAATTCAACCATCAATAGGACGTGACAATTCAGTAGGTAGAATTGGATAGCTAGCAAGGAGTAATACATCATAAGTAGATACGCTTCACGTTCCTGGTAGACCCATAATTTAGTTAGTATCTTTTGGGATAGTTGACTAGCAACTAATTCCACCCTCCCCTCCAAAACCGAGATTCATAAAATATAAAAATACAAAAATAATCATCCCTCATCTTTAGACTTAAATCGACATATACTTCAGCCTAACGACACTATTCCCCTAGAGAACGATATCAATACCCGTGGCTTACCCTAATTACTACACTACAACGACTAGGTTCACTGCCTAGGGTGTTATAAAACTTGCTCGAAGAAAAGGAAGTTTCCTTGACCCCGAACGACGCGTGTAGCGTTATCACTCCTCCTCCTGTTGTACCGCCACACCTCCCTCTCATCTCACTACAAATCCCGTCACCACCACAACTCTCCCGTCATAGACCCACCAGTCCCGTCACCGCTGGTAAGTATTGTTATCTTCCTTTTGTACACATCGTTCTAACACATAAAATAACCCTGTTAAGCCTATTAGCTAATTGAACATTTGTTTCGAGATATCCTCTTGTAAATTATGTCAGTTTCTTGTTAAATTTAGATAGTTAATTGGTTAAAAAATTAAGAAACCCTGTTAAGCCTGTTACCACATGAACATGGAACCATAATTTAGCTAGTTAATTTATTATTTTTCCTTGACCCAAACATCCCTTTAGGAACTGTTTCATTAGACTTTATTCAATTCTTAGCATAATTCAATACCACATTCAATCTTTGAGCTATCCTCATTACTTGGAATGTCTTTTTTAACTTTTAAGATCATCAATTGAAGTTTGATGTTGTCTTGTATAATCTTCAATAACTTGAACTGTCTTTTTAACATGCCTGCAGGGACTACATTTATAAACATTGCTGCTCGAATACGTGGGATACATTTATAAACATGGACAAGTCTTGGATAGGAACTAATAGGACCAACAAATCTTATGTTGATGGAGTAGTAGCGTTTATTGATTATGCAGTACACAACTTGCGGAATATGGGTAACATCGACCCACGAGTTAAGAAAAATGATCTTTCAATGCCATGTCCGTGTGCAGATTGTTTAAACCACATAGAGCATAAAGTGGAGAAAGTGCAGTTCCATTTATTCAGCAATGGGTTTGATCTAAGCTACCTAAACTAGACTAAACATGGAGAGAAGGATGAGTCACCAATAAGTACCGAAACACCTGTTAACGCTACAACAGAGTTTGTTGACGACACAGATTTTGCTTCAGATATTCCAACAGATGCCCCAGCAACAGTAGAAATGGTTAATGCTACAAAAGATAATTTTGATGAGGATGATCTTGTCAAGTTTCAACAATTATTATTAGACGCAGAGAAGCCTCTTTATGCAGGATGTCCTGACTTCACAAAGATGTCCGCAATAGTTAAACTACTCAACTTGAAGGGTAAGTACGGATGTTCTGATAAGTTCTTTACTGAATTACTAGGATTGTTAAAGAAGATGCTGCCTGCTGGTAACGAAATGGTGGAAAAAACTTATCAAGCCAAAAAATATCTGAAATTTATGGGATCAGGATACAAAAAGATACATGTATGTATCAACAACTGCCTTCTTTACTGGAAGGGTGACAAGGATTTGACTGCGTGTCGAACTTGTGGGGTATCAAGATGGAAGTTGGATAATAAGACTAAGAAAGTGTACAAAAACATTCCAGCAAAGGCAATGTGGTACTTTCCAATTATAACAAGACTGCAACGACTATTTAAGCTAGAAAGTATTTTAGAGGATTTAAGATGGCACGCGACACGGAGGATAACTGATGGTGTGTTACGTCACCCCGCAGATTCAAAGGCATGGCGTACCATAGATGAAGAATTCCCCGAAATTGCTGAAGATCCAAGAAATCTACGGCTAGGAATATCGGCTGATGGGGTTGACGTCAACTCAGGAAATAGGCATCATAATGTATGGCCAGTTTTAACGGTCATATACAACCTTCCTCCATGGTTGTGTATGAAAAGAAAGTTTATCATGCTTTCGGTATTAATATCGGGATACCCGGGAAATGATATCGATGTTTTTTTAGAACCGTTAGTTGATGATCTGCAAACCTTATTCGATACAAGGGTTGATACATATGATGCATCCACAAAAGATAACTTTAATCTACGTGCCGTTGTGTTATGGACAATAAATGATTACCCTGCACTTGGTACATTATGTGGCTGCACGTACAGTGGATTCAAAGGTTGTGTAGTGTGTGGGAAAGATACAAACTGTGTTAGACTTTCTGCCTCATCCAAGCAAAGTTATGTTGGTCACAGACGATATCTACCATATGACCATCCGTTCAGAAGGCAAAGGAAGGAATTTAATGGACAACAAGAATTTCTCCCAGCTCCAAACCCAATGACCGGGGAACAAATATACAACGAGGTACAACATATTGAAAATAAGTGGGGAAAAGGAAAACGAACAAACAATAATGCATCAGAAAACCAAGAAGATACGAGAGGCAGAGGTGGGAAGGTTCAAAAGCAGAAAAGAAACATAACAGAAGTAGAGGGTAGTTCAAGCCAATTAAACGGACAAAACGGTGCGTATTGGAAGAAATTCAACATTTGGTATTGAAAACTTAGGTACTGGAGGCATAATTCTGTTCCACATTGTATTTATTTTATGCATGTAGAAAAGAATGTTACCGAGAGTCTCGTCGGAACTTTGCTACATGTTCCAGGAAAGACGAAAGATGGACTGAATGCTCGATTGGATCTGGCTGAGTTGGGGGTAAAACAAGAGTTGTTTGCTATGCAAGAACAAGACAAAACAACACTACCTCCAGCAGGTTACACATTAACGAATGATGAAAAAGATATTTTTTGTGAAAATTTACACAACATCAAGGTACCACAAGGCTATTGTTCAAATTTCTCTTCTTTGGTCAGCCTAAAGGATAGGAAGCTCATTGGCCTAAAATCGCCTGACTATCACATGCTAATGCAAGAGTTTCTGCCAATTGCAATACGTTCAATCATGCACCCACCCACACGATATGCTATTATCAGGTTTTGCTTTTTCTTTAAATCAATATGTTGCAAAGAAATAATATTGCAAGAACTAGATAATATGAAAGCCGAACTGGTAGTGACACTGTGCCTACTCGAAAAGTTCTTTCCTCCATCATTCTTTGATATTATGATACATTTGACTGTGCACCTAACTCGGGAGGTAAAATTATGCGGTCCCATATGCTTTCGGTGGATGTATCCATTCGAAAGATGTATGAAGGTTATTAAAGGACATGTGCGGAACCGAAATAGACCAAAAGGATGCATTGCTGAGGAGACTATTGCGGAAGAAACAATAGAGTTTTTTAGCGAATATCATAAATCGATGAAAACTGTTGGTATCCCACCTGAGAAACATGAAACAGATGAAAATGAGGAAGGAAAGCCATTGTCGGCCGACAAATCAACTGATGTTTCTGCGGAACTCTTTCAGAAAGCACATTTGTATGTAATAAATAATACAGATGAAATTGTACCGTATATCGAGTAAGTCTTACTAACACATGTCTATTTCGTTACTGAAAATGATGTATCAAATCTAATAATCAAACACATTGTTTCAGGCAACACAAGCAAGTTGTGAAAGCAAAAAACCTGGGTAAACGAATAGCATTTCTGGAGAATGAGCACAACAAATCTTTTGCCAAGTGGTTACGCAAAGAAGTAATTAATCTTATGTTACTCAACATACCCTTTCTAAACCTTATTTCTCAGCTCATTTTGATCTGAAAATTGGTGTACTTATTCTTTTGAGCTAATATATACTTGTAATGAAATTCAGGTTGAGAGAGAGTTACAAATCGACAAAGAAAGTGTATCAGAAACTGTAAGGTGGATATCCTATGGACCACGCGCCACCGTAGTGAAATACGATGCATATCACATCAATGGGTATACTTTTCATACGAAAGATCATGAAGGCAAAGTTTATCAGAACAGTGGGGTTAGTGTTGAGGCATAGATATGCACATATCTAAAGAAGTTGCAACCACAAGAAAAGCATATTATTATGGGGTTTTACAGGAGATATGGGAACTAGATTACCGTTACATGCAAATTCCTCTTTTCAAATGTGACTGGGTTAATCACAAAGCTGGTGGTGTGAAACGCGATAATCTTGGGTATACATTGGTTGACCTGAATAGTTTAGGCCACAAGGTTGATCCGTTCATATTAGCCGCACAAGCACGACAAGTGTTTTATGTGAAAGACCAGGTAGATAAAAAATTGTCTATTGTGTTTAAAACACCTCCCAAGAATTACAAAGATAAGTATGATGAAGCCGATGAGGAATTTAGTACCGTCATTCACCAGCACAATGATAACATATTACCACGTGTGGATCGACGTGACTTGGGTAACGAATCACGAACTGATTACTTTCGAACCGACTGTGGAGGTGTTGTTATATGAAAGTCCAAGTGAACCGTGTTAGGTATATTTTTTTGTTTAAGGATATGTTGTAAAGCAAAAATTCTCACAGATTGGAGATGTATGGAAGCTGTGCTAGTTGATGTGCTATAGTACAGAGTTAATTCTGGCGATGTCATTATTAAGTCTGTTTGACCATCCTTTAGTCTGGTAGTGCAAAAAGTAAAAAAACGATTTTTACTGTTTAAATAGTACCGTTACCTAATTTTAGGTGGTCAGAAGTATTTATATGGATAATTTTTATTTTTAGAATTCATATTTATCCTTTAATTACTTTATCCTAATATTTAAAATTTTATTTCTTTTATTTCGATTAAGTCTCCTTACCAGCACTAAACCCTAATTGCCCTGCACTACCAGTACTTCAATTAACATAAAAGATGGCACAATTAAAGTTTGTAGACAAGCACAATCAAGTGGGATTTCTCAAAAAGCCTGCTGAAAGCACAAGCTTCGAGCAGATAGTGGACTTTCTAAAGGGTAGTCATATCAGGTATGCCCTTACTCATAATCCAACTATCTATGATTCCCTAGTCAAACAGTTCTGGCATACTGCTACTGCTAGAACTATTGATGATGGGACACTAGAGTTAAATGCAACTATTGATACGTTAGAGTATTCAATCACTAAGGAATCAGTCAGAAGCAAGCTTCAATTGGCTGATGCCTCAGGGATTTCAATGTTGCTAAATGATGACCTCTTTCAGGGATTGGAAAATATTGGATATCCAACTGATGGAACATTCACTTTTTGGAAGAGTCATTTTACGCCACAATGGCGTTTCCTTGTGCATCATATTTTACATTGTATGAGCTCTAAAAGTGGTGGATGGGATCAATTTGGAAGCAATATTGCTTCTGCATTGGTCTGTCTCTCCACTGGCAGACTCTTCAATTTTTCAAAAATGATTTTTGATGCCATGGTTGCTAATTCCAAGAATAAGAAAAAGTTTTTGATGTACCCAAGATTTTTGCAAATGATCTTAAATGTTGAAACAACAAGCAAACATCCTTACATTGCTCTCCCTTTCACTAAAAAGATATTTGGTAATATGAAAAGGGGTTTTGAAGGAGCACACAAGCCACTTTTGTCTGCTATGTTGCCTTCTGTTGCTACTAACCCTGAAGGTACATCTACATCTGTTCCATCTCCTACTGCTACATCAGAAGCTCAGGCTCAAGCTACATCTGAACCGGAAAAAACAGAGCTTGGACAGAGGACACCAACACCCCCACCACCTTCACCTTCAGTCCATAAAGAAGAACCACCAGTGATTCCTCAACCACAACCTCCAACACCCACTACTACAGCAGAACCCAGTTCCTTATCTATGGAAGATCTACTTCAACTGGTTCCACAACTGATTTCAAGGGTTGATGAGTTGGAGAAAAAATTAAAGAAGACCAAGAAGTCACTGGGGACTACTCGCAAAAGAGTTAAGAAATTGGAGGGGAAATTCAAACAGATGGGGATAGACATTACAGTCTCAGAAGGTGAGGAATCCTCTGAGGAAACTCAAATTAGTTCTCAAGGATTGGAAGCAGCTGAAATCTTGGTTAAGAAGTTCGATCACAAGAAATCCTTTATGAAGAGACTGGATAAAGAAGCTGCAAGTTCTAGTGGAGTGGATAAGTCTGGTGACTTTACTAAAGATAAGTCTGGTGGTGCTGAAATTAAATCTGCTTCTGATGAAGATTTTAATACTCGCTTTGATGCTGAAGTTAATACTAGTACTGAACATATTAATCCTGGTAGTGATCCAGGTAGTACTGGTGAGGAGTTTGTGCATAGGGAAGGCAAAGGAATAGTGCAAGAATCTTCTGAGCCAGTGAAGACCAAAAAGCAACTCACAGAAGATGAAGCTAGCTTAGCTGAGATTGCTAGGATTCTAGCAGAGGATGCGGCTGAAGAAGCTAAACGTGTAGAACAAACAGTGAATGATGAGCTGATTGCCAAAAGTCTTGAGGAGGAACCACAATTAACTGAAGAACAAATGAAAAGGAAAGCTGAAATTGAGGAATCTGCCAAAGTCTACACTGATGAAGAATGGGATACTATAAATGCCAGATTATTAGTAAACAGAGATATCCTTCCTGATATTGGCGTAGAAGACTATGCAAGTAAAATGGTTGAGATGATTAATGAGAAGAAGAGGCTTCTCAGAGAGCAGAGACAAAGAGAAAGGATGAACAGACCCTTGACCAAAGCTGAGCAAAAGAATTATATGATCCACTACGTCAAAAATCAAGGGAATCCTACCTGGAAGTTGAGCCAGTTAAGGAAATTGAAGCCTAATGAACTAAAAGCAGAATTTGAAAAAGTAGTGTACCAAAATAAAAGATTTATTCCAATGGATTCAGAGTTGGAAGCTTCAACGCTTAAAAGGAAGGGTTGCAATCTTCAACCAAAGGATGCTAAGAAGCAGAAGATTGCAGAGACTGAAAAGGTTGCAGAAGCTGAAAAACTTGGTGATAAGCCAAAAACTGTAAAGAAAGAGGAGGAAGCTGAGGTTAAGCAACCAGTTTTGAATATGACAAAGAAGAAATCCACTGGAAAGAAAGGAGTGAAAAAGGATAAGACAAATGTTAAGAAGGAAGTGGAAGAGTACATGAAGGATAAGGTTGATGAACCGTCATCAGAAGAGTTTACCATGGGCTCCATTCCTACATGTTCAGCACTTCCTGCTAAGATTGCAAAGGTTCAGATCATCAAAAATGGGAAAAAGGTAGTTTACCTGATAGTAAGGGAAAATCACACAGACACTATATATGTGAACTTTCCTGGTTTATTGAGTGATTTGTCCAGGGATGATTTGAAGACCATGTACCAGCTGATGATGGAGTGATGAGTGTCTAAATACTCATCATTTTTGTTCTTTCTACACTGCAAAAATAGTCAAAAACACTTTATAAAGTCTCAAAAAGACAGAAAAAATATTTAGACTGTGTTTTATTCAATAATTGTAAAAATCTAGTCCCTGGTTATTCAAAACATGTATCTTTTCATAAAAGGCCCTCAGGAATTTTTAAGTTGTCAAAATTAGCCTTATAAAGCTCAGTTTTGCAAAATGGTAACTTTAGTCCCTGAAATTTCAAAGATTGACAGAATTTACCCCTGGACATTTTAAATTGGAAAATTAACATTTTTAGTCCTTTGGTAATTCTAACTTGTCAAAATTGGTCCTTTTGATAAATTTTGGAAAGTTGCTAATTCAGTCCCTCAAGTTTGGATAAATTGCAAAAGTGATCCTTGTGTATTAATCCTAAAAACCAAATCCAAACGGGACCCTTTTAATTCATAACCCAAAATAAACCCAATCCATCCCACCATCTTCCTCACCCTGCAACACCCTGCAACACTCAACCTTCCCCAGACCATATTCCCCCTCCTAACCACAACCCTCCAAATCACATTAAATGCTCCCTTTCCCTGTCTCAAAAGTCACAGACCTAATTGCAAATTTTTTGGCGCCAAATTCCAATCAAAGGCCAGGATCACTTTGACTGATCCAATGGCCATGACTCAAAGTGGGAAAGATTCAGAGGAACCCAAGGAACCCTAATGATCATATATAAAAGGAAGAAGAAGGAGAAAAGACCAGTAGTAGTTTTTTAGCTTAGTTTAGACATGTCGTTTTAATTAAATTTTCATTTCCAGTGTCTCAATTAGTTTCTAAAGTGTAATTTTTCTTAGCTTATGTCGACTTAAGTTCAATTGTAATGTCTTATTTTCAATGAAATTTTAATTTACTTGTTGGTTCAATTATTCCAGTTCATGCAGTTTCAGGTTCCCTTTATTGCTCTTAATTTTATTATTCATGTTTTAAATACTTGTTGAAGTATAGTGGAGCTTTTCATTAAAAGTCTCAAGTAAGTTTTGTTAGGAATTAGAAATTCCCGGTATTAAAGAGTCGGTCACCTCAAGTATATGTAATCGTTAGAAAGCTCGTAGTCGTAGTTCTTTTAAGTTAAGTAGTAATTTAGTTAAGTAACACCGTGGAGGACGGACGGGTCTTTACCCACTGTATGCCTGATCCACAGCCCAAAGTGTGGCGAGTTATGTAAGACTATAAATACTCTCTACCTTCCAAGGTAGAGAGTTGGAGCTCATAATAATATCTTTCACTTTCTCTCACTAAGTTCCCTAAACCTCTAACTTTCTCTCTCTAGAATTCCATCTATAT
The DNA here is from genome assembly GCA_019973895.1 of Chrysanthemum seticuspe. Taxonomy (NCBI): domain Eukaryota; kingdom Viridiplantae; phylum Streptophyta; class Magnoliopsida; order Asterales; family Asteraceae; genus Chrysanthemum; species Chrysanthemum seticuspe. The sequence continues at coordinate 331,112,331 of BPTQ01000006.1, forward strand.
GCTACTTTGTGTTATGGTTTGATGTGTATGTGAAAAGTTATATCTTACAATTGGTATCAAGAGCCATGGTTAGATCATATCTTGCACATCTTTGGATTTATAGTGGTTTTTAGGTGGTTTTTGAGTTTGAAAAAGTTTAGTGGTTTTTGCATCATTTGGGTGATTTCTTGTGTTAAAGTTTGAATTTTGTTGGTACTTTTATGTTTAGAATCATCAAAAGTGTTTAGGTTTTCATTTGGTAAGCTTGAATCATCTTGGTTGGGTTGTTTTTGGATTGAAAAGTGTTGTTTATATGGTTTTTCAAGCTAGCGACTTAGTTCACGGAATAGTTTCTTGGTAGCGACTTGCTTCACATTTTTGTAGCGACTTACAGTGTTGGTGGTAGCGAGTTAGATCTAGCGAGTTAAAGTACAAGTAGTGGAATCTCCACTACGGGTAGCGACTTGGTCAGTAGCGAGTTGCTCTTTAGCGACTTGTGTTTCTAGCGACTTGTGTAGCGAATTGCTGCCAAAATTTGGTTAGCGACTTGGTCCGTAGCGAGTTACTACTTAGCGACTTGTTTTTCTGTTAGCGACTTGGGATTCTAGCGACTTGGCTGTCTAGCGAATTAATTGGTAGCAACTTAGTGGATCTGTTTCTAGCGACTTAGAGCTTTATCATCTAGCGACTTGAGTGATTGTTTACGGTTTTCTCTTGATCTAGTAAAATCCCGTGAAAGAATCTATTTCCCGGTTTAATCATTGAGTTATAAAATCCCGTATAATCTGTTAACATGTCTACCAACGTCCCTACTGTCATCTCCACTGTTGCCGAGGATGTACAAGTAGCTGGCTCAGATACTCGTCCACCCATGCTTGACAGAACTGACTACGACTCTTGGGCTCAACGAATCAGATTGTATTGCCTTGGAAAGGAAAATGGTGTCAACATTCTCAAATCCATTGATGAAGGACCATATCGAGTTGAGACGACTAGAGACATACTTGATACTAATGAAGATGGTACTCCTATTTACGGAATGGACAGACCTAAGATGTATGATGAGCTTGATGATAAGGAGAAAAAGAGATTTGATGCAGATATCAGGGCTTCAAACATTGTTCTTCAAGGTCTTCCTAAAGACATCTACAAGCTGATCAATCATAACACTGAAGCAAAGGCAGTTTGGGATAATGTTAAGATGCTTCTCTCAGGTTCAGAACTAACTGTGGAAGATAGAGAATCCCAACTCTATGACGAATTTGAGCACTTCAAGATGAAACCAGATGAGAGTGTCTATGAGTACTATGTGAGATTTCATAAGTTAGTGAATGACATGAGGAACATCAGAATGACTATGCCTAACATTCAGCTCAACTCAAAGTTTGTGAACAACATGAATCCCGAATGGCACAAGTTTGTCACAGCTGTGAAGCTCACTAAAGGATTGAAGAATACAAACTATGAGCAACTCTATGCCTTCCTCCTTCAGAATGAGAGACATGCCATGTTTGAAAAATTGATCCTCAATCAGTTCAAAACCAACCAGGGAGAGACAAGCTCGTCTAATGACTCAACAGCCTTCTACTCAAACATCGGAATCACAACCAAAGCATCACAAGTCATACCCTTGGGGAATGGTAATCACAAACTCATTCCTGATCCCATGTTCAAACAAGCTGATGCTGATGCACACGTGGGTAACATCATTAATCAACTAGCTCTTCTCATTAGTCAAAACATGAATTCTCTCCCACAAACCAACAACAACCTCAGAACTGCATCTAACCCACATAATCAAGCCACTGTTAAAGATGGAAGGATCGTGGTGCAACCAGTTAAGGAAAGACAGTATGATCAGGGAAGAGGTGGAGCTGGGAGAGGTTATGTTGGAAACCAGAATCGAGGAAGAAATGGTAACCAAGGTCAACCTAAGCCAATCAAATGCTATAACTGTGGTGGTGAAGGACACATTGCAAGGAACTGCACATCTCCAAAGCGTCCACAGAATGCTGATTACTTCAGAGATAAGATGTTGCTGGCACAAGCTCAGGACAATGGTGCTGCGTTGGATGAAGAGGAATTGCTGTTTCTTGCTGAGGGCAATGCCAAGACCTATGATGCTGATGTGGATGAGCAGCCTATTCAGGAGATAGGTCACAATCATCAGAACGCCTTTCAAGTCGCTGACTGTGATGCATACGACTCGGATGTAGATGATGGACCTACTGCACACACAATCTTTATGGCTAGCATCTCTCCAATGGTTTCTCCCAAGATCTCTTCTTCACCACAAGCTGGCCCATCCAAGGACAAACTCATCTCAGAGGTATTAAAGCTATACGATGATGTTGATGTGCAACAGATGCATGACAAAGTACAACCAACTGAAACTATTGAATCAAATATTGAAAATATGGGTAATATCAATATTGTCCCATACGATCAATACGTGAAACAAAGTGAAAGTGAAGTTGTACCAAGTGATGCATCTTCTGCAGTCAACAATGACTATGTCTTTGATGAATACACTGCATGTGCTCCTGATGATTCCATAATTTCTGAACTAAATGCCTATAAAGAACGTGTTGCTATTTATGAACAACGCGCTAAATTTGAGTTGACCACTCGTGAGCAGGAAATGGATGACCAAGTGCGTACAGTAATTAGAAAAAGTAATTTTAGAGAAGAAGTATTGAAACAAGAATTAAATTCTTTGCAAGAAAAACTTTCTAAAACAGCTAAGCAAAAACAAGAACTTCAAGAAAATGTGAAAATTCTTAAGCAAGAATTTAATGCAAAAGAATCAAAGCTCTTGAGAGATTTTTCTAATCTGAAAACTTTGAAAAACAAACTTGAAAACAAGTTGTACATGCAAGGAAACACCATTCAGACTGCTCACATGATCACTAAGCATAGAGTTCTAAGCGATAAGCATAGTGTTCCCATTATAGATAAACCCAACCCTGAGTATGGAAAGATAGCAAAATCAGCTCAAAGTGTTATCTATGATGGTAATGAGATTCTTAAACCTAGACAAAAACCTAGTTGCATTGAGTGCACTGAGGATGACAAGAAATTAGATGAAGTCACTAGGGAGAAGATGAATAAGAAACTAAATGATCCTAAGTGCAAAGAGAAGAAAGTAATTATCACTCCCCATGACTACAAGAAGGAAAACTGGATTTCCTTGAACAAGTTTAAGACTCAGACATTGTTGACTCCCGAACAAGTCTTCTGGAAAATGGATTTAGATAAGCTGAAAGCTAAAAATATTGCAGTAACAAACCCTCCCCTTTGGCAAATGCCTAGAGCAACTGTGTATCCTCCTAACACACCAATGCATCTTGTTCCTAGAACAATTGCCACTAAAAGCAAGACCTTAATTAGCCAATACGTTATTTTTCAACTATTTGTTGATTTTGAGAAAACTTGCAAGAAAAGAATCACACCCACTGGCATAACTGAAGGAGAAAGAGGTTTTGAACAAATGAAAGAATGTTATTTAACTGAGGTCATGCCTTTCTTTAAACTTCTAAAAGATCACTTTGAGAGTCTTAAAAAGGGGATAGAAACAGATATTAAGGGAATGGAAAAGGAATTTGATGCAATAATAGTTGAAATTAGTGACTATGAGCGTGCACTAAAATATAATGAGATTGAGAGGAAGAACCTGCATACATTGAATGAGAATCTTATTACTGAATGTGTTGCTCAAGATGTCTTTTTCACTGCTTCAAATTGCTCTATTAATGCTTCCAAATTTCATGAACTATCTGTGGCCCTGAAAGTCTCCCATGATCGTGTCATTGAGCTTGAAAAAACCAATTCTAAACTAAATGAGAAAATTGAACTGGATGATCACGACAATTTGGTTAAACATTTTTCTAACCTAGAAGTTGAGTATTTTAATCTACAACTAAAATATCAACATCTCAAAGAAAATGTCAAAACTTCAAATATCAAGACATCTGCAGATGCTCCAGAGTTTGATGCAGTTTTTCAAATTAACAAACGAGATGAACAGATTCAAGCTCAGTGTAACACGATCAGAAAGTTGAAAGCCCAAATCTCTGAATTAAAGGGTCAAACGAACAATATGACAGGCTCCCAAATGCCTCCTCCTTTAGATTCTCAGAATTCTCAAACGTTTCATCTTCAAAACCTAGTAAATGCTTTACAAAAGGAAAACGAAAGTTTCCTAGAAGAAAATGAAAAGGTTAAACGTCATTTCAATGAGTTATTTGAATCAATTAAAGTCACTCGTAACAAAAACAACGAACAAATAGCTTCATTGCAAAAGGAAATTGAGAATCTGAAGAGTCAGGTAAAAGGGAAAATGCCAATGACCCATGGGGAGAATGTTGTATCAAAGGTTCACTCTTGTAAGAAATATGCTTTCTCTGTGACATATGTCCCCCCTCATCTAAGGAACAACAAACTTGCCATTCAAACATATTTCTCATCCCTTAAGGATTGCTTAGAATGCCTGCGTGAGATTGTTGAAGAGGATAAGCTAGAGAAATCTCATGATAATGCAATTGGACATGCATGCTTATATGCCAAACGATCTCAAGAAATCTTAGAATGTTTGATCACAATATGCCCAAAGACATTAGGTGAGAGAGTTAACCCTTTGATTCCATGCTCAATGCCTAAGGCCAAACATGATATGCACTCGATTCCCAATGGGTTGAATGTGAGGAGTAGTGTACCATTGAGTAGCTCAGATTCTAGATCTGTCAATGCTAGGAAAGTGAACTCAAATGTGCCTTCTAGGAGTACTAGTCTCAGTACCTCTAGTGTTAAGAAAGTGAACCTTAGCGCACCTGCTTGTAGTTCAGATCCCAGCACATCTAAACAGGTGGTGCAAAGAGTAGTAAAACAAAATAATGTTCCCATTCCCTCTACAGGAGTAATCAGTGACATTAAAGGGAGCAGGTCAAAATCTCAAGACAATACAAGGAATGATAGGACCTCGCAAGCTAAGAATGTCCACTGGAAAAGAGTAGAAGAACAATCTAGGAACTTTACGTTTGAATCAAATAAAACGAATCGTGTTGATTCTAGTATTAGCCATAGGCGTACTGTAATTAATTCGAATTCTGATACTATTTGCAAACCTTGTACTGATGTCTGCTTGAATTCTGTTTCTAATCATGAATGTGGTGTTAATGTTCTGCCTAATGATGTTAATTGTCCAGTTAATATTGTTAATGCTAAATTTCATGCTAGGAAGGCTAAGAGGCAAAAACGTAAGAAAGTTAGAAAACAGTGGAAACCCACAGGAAGAACATTCAGTAAAATAGGCTTTTATTGGACACCTGTTGGTCTTAAGACTAATCAGATAATGCCCACTAGAAAATGGATGCCTACTGGTAGAACTATTCCCTTAAGAAGTGATCACACTGTGAACAGGGCTAATACTGACACTAGTACTGCATCTATTCACATCAATTCCATTGCCTCACTTTCTGATATGAATTCTTCTATTTCTGATGTGGGTGTTCCAAACATTGTTACTAACCAAATGGAACCCATTCTTGCATGGGGATCCCAATTATCCAGTTATCCATTCTTGTCTGTGTTCAACTGCAGATCGTTCAAATCGTTCTGTGGTACCTGGACTCAGGCTGTTCCAAGCATATGACTGGAGACCGGTCGCGGCTCATGAACTTCGTGAGCAAATTCATCGGGACTGTTAGATTTGGTAATGATCATTTCGGTGCTAGTATGGGTTATGGAGATTATGTTGTTGGTGATAGTGTCATCTCTAGAGTGTATTATGTGGAAGGTTTAGGTCATAATCTGTTCTCTGTTGGTCAATTCTGTGATTCTGATCTAGAAGTAGCCTTCAGAAAACATACCTGCTTTGTTAGAGATCTTAATGGTAAGGAACTGTTAAAAGGAACTCGTGGCTCAAACCTTTACACCATCTCTATCGATGACATGATGAGGGCCTCTCCAATCTGCTTGTTATCTAAGGCTTCAAAAACAAAGTCATGGTTATGGCATCGTCGTCTCAATCACTTGAACTTCGGCACCATCAACGATCTTTCCAGAAAGGACTTAGTTGTAGGTTTACCTAGACTAAAGTATGAAAAGGATCATCTTTGTTCAGCATGTCAATTGGGAAAAAGCAAGAAGTATGCCCATAAACCCAAACCTACTAACTCTGTCACAGAAGTTCTTCATATGCTTCATATGGATTTATGTGGACCAATGAGGGTGCAGAACATCTTTGGGAAGAAATATGTGTTAGTTGTGGTTGATGATTACTCTAGATTCACCTGGGTCAAGTTCTTAAGGACAAAGGATGAAACTCCAGATATCATCATCAAACTCATCAAACAGCTGCAGGTTCGACTTAACAAAACTGTCAGAATTATCAGAACAGACAATGGAACTGAGTTTGTCAACAAACAACTTAGTGAATTCTATGAAAGCGTTGGAATCAGCCATCAAAGAAGTGTTCCACGAACCCCACAACAGAACGGTGTAGTTGAAAGACGAAATCGTACCCTTGTTGAAGCTGATAGAACAATGCTGATCTACTCAAAGGTTCCAATGTTTCTCTGGTCTGAAGCAATCGCCACTGCATGCTACACACAAAATCGTTCCCTGATTCACACCTCTCATGGAAAAACTCCATATGAACTTGTCCATAACAGAAAACCTAATCTATCTTTCCTTCGTGTGTTTGGTGCCTTGTGCTATCCAACTAATGAGGGTCAAGACTTGGGCAAACTTAGGGCTAAAGCTGACATTGGAGTATTTGTAGGATATGCACCAAACAAAAAGGGATACCGAATCTACAACAAAAGAACCCGAAATATCATGGAAACAATTCACGTTACGTTTGATGAGCTGACCGGTCAAATGGCTCTTGGACACTCCAGCTCATGACCCGCACTTCAAAACAGTCCTATTGGTTCATCCCTTGTTCCAAACTCCTCTCAAGAAACTCCATATGTACCTCCATCTGAAGATGATGTAAAGAAATTGTTTGATCCCATGTTTGATGAACTGTATGAGTCTACTACTAATGAGGTGCTGATCCCTACAACAGAGGATGCTCATATTCCAGTGAATGAAGTCAATCCATCAGTCTCAATATCTGTAAGTCAAGAAGCACCTGCTGCTGATCCTTCAGTCTCATCAACAAATCATCATTCTTCAAATGTACATCATGGAAATGTTTCTAGCATCAATGATGAAGTTAATCCCTTTGCTACTCCTGAAGATGCTCCATTTGAAAACATATTTGCTACTCCTGAATCATCATCAGAACCATCTTCTTCAGGAGACATCGACTCAGCTACCTCAGTTCCTCAACAAATGCCACATGAACACCTCAGAAAATGGACTCACGATCATCCATTAGACAACATCATTGGTAATCCCTCTCGTCCTGTATCAACCCGGAAGCAACTCGCAACCGATGCCTTATGGTGCTTCTTCAACTCCGTACTATCTAAGATCGAACCAAAAGATGTTAAAACTGCTATGAATGAAGATAGCTGGTTCAATGCTATGCAAGATGAAATTCATGAGTTTGATCGTCTTGATGTATGGGAGTTAGTACCTGCTCCAGACTGTGCTATGATTATAGCTCTAAAATGGATCTTCAAAGTAAAACTTGATGAGCATGGTGATGTGTTGAAGAACAAGGCTCGATTAGTTGCTAAAGGATATCGTCAAGAGGAGGGTATAGACTTTGAAGAATCATTTGCTCCAGTTGCTCGAATCGAGGCAATCAGAATCTTTCTGGCTAATGCTGCTAGTAAGAACATGGTGGTATATCAGATGGATGTTAAGACGGCATTTCTGAACGGAGATCTTAAAGAAGTCGTCTACGTCAGCCAACCTGAAGGATTTGTGAATCAAGAGCATCCTACTCACGTTTATCGTTTGAAGAAGGCTCTTTACGGTTTAAAGCAAGCTCCAAGGGCATGGTATGATACACTGTCAAAGTTTCTTCTATCAACCGGATTCATCAAAGGAGTAGTTGATCCTACATTGTTCACCAGGAAGTCAGGCAAACATTTGATTCATGTTCAAATTTATGTTGATGATATTATTTTTGCCTCGACTGACCCAATGGAATGTGATCGTTTTTCTAATGAAATGAGTTCAAAGTTTCAAATGTCAATGATGGGACAAATGTCATTTTTCTTGGGATTACAAATTTCACAAAGTCCCGGAGGCATTTTCATAAATCAATCTAAATATGCAACAGAGATTTTAAAGAAATTTGGATTTGATTCATGTGACCCTGTTGACACCCCCATGATTGACCGAACCAAATTAGATGAGGACCTCTCAGGGATCATGATTGACCAAACAAAATATCGGAGTATGATTGGATCCCTGATGTATCTCACTGCTAGTAGACCAGACATTTTGTTCTCTGTGTGCATGTGTGCTAGATACCAGGCTAAGCCTACTAAAAAGCACCTTGAAGCAGTTAAACGGGTCTTTCGGTATCTCCAAGGAACCATCAATATGGGACTTTGGTACCCGAAGGACACCGGTATGTCACTAACGGCCTATGCAGACGCTGATCATGCAGGTTGTCAAGATACACGTCGAAGTACATCTGGAGGTGCTCAGTTTTTGGGTGATAAGCTTGTGAGCTGGTCTTCAAAGAAGCAAATGAGTACTTCTATTTCCTCTACAGAGGCTGAATACATAGCCATGTCATCCTGTTGTGCTCAAATCTTATGGATGAGATCTCAATTATCTGACTATGGCTTTGAATTCAACAAAATCCCTCTGTACTGTGATAATAAAAGTGCTATTGCTCTCTCATGCAACAACGTTCAACACTCAAGGGCAAAGCATATCGACATTCGACATCATTTCATCAGGGAACAAGTGGAAAAAGGTGTGGTGGAACTATATTTTGTGAGGTCTGAATATCAGTTGGCGGACATCTTCACCAAAGCTCTTCCAAGGGAACGTTTTGAGTTTATTCTTCCACGTCTTGGTTTGAAAAGCCTTCAACCAGAAACTCTCAAACGTCTTCAGGAGGAAGACGAGGAGTAAAGGTCTTTCTTCATCTATCTCTTGTACATATATATTTGAAAAACAAAATACAAAATTATAAAACTTTCAAAAAAAAAAAAAAAAAAAAAAAAAAAATTTTGAAAAATTCGAAAAATCTTAAAAAATTATTGTCATTTTTGTCATGTTTCTTCCGGTTCAATAATATCTACGGTCTTTGTGCTGTCATTCAAAGAATGACACGGGACTTTAGATGTTGTTCGAATTCTTAAAAAAAAAAAATAAAAAAAAAATAAAAAAAAATTAAAAAATAAAATAAAATAAAAAATAAATAAATATATATTTTTGGGAGAAAGAGAAATGGTTTATTGTCATTTTCAGGCAATAACCCGGTTTTAAAAGAAAGAACAGAGTCATGTTTTAACATGTTTTCAAATTCCATGCTCTGATTCTATAAACATTTATCTGCTGAAAACCAAATGCTTTGAAAAATAACTCGATCTCTATTTTTGAAAATCATCAGGACTTATTTGTCAAAATCTCGATCTCTCAATCAACAACCTATGTCATTGATTGAGGGGGAGAATGATTTCAATTAAATTAAAAAGTTATTTGGCATTAAATTGTTTTCAAAAGATATACATGCATGTTTTATAAATGGAGTTTAAAGTCTCAAAATCCGATCCGTATCAGTTAAAACACTCTCACAATCAAGTCACAAATTCTCCTTAAAAGCTTTCAAAATCAATTTAAATCTATACTAGATCACAAATCTCAAATGATTTGATAATTGTGATCGGGGGAGAATGTGTGATTTAAATTAGATTTAAACTGATAATTAGGTAAATGGTTATAAACGGATGTACATGCTATCCTGCCCACATGTGACAAACGATTTCAAATTTTCAATGCACATGTTGAGGGGGAGCATCTATCTTAAACCTTTGATTTTAAACGTGATCATTCATCCTAACGTGCAGGTTCCCTCTAGTATGTGCAAAACTCTTTTCAAACCTCGAGGCACATATTGAGGGGGAGCGAATTTATGGAAACCTCATCCTTCCCGGAAATGCTATACCCACTTAATCTGTTGAGGGAAGTGATGTTGATATCTTTTAGAAAATGGTAATCAAAAGAAGTTAATTCTTTCTCTTGCCTCCGTGTGCAAAACATTTTCAAATACTTGATGCACATGTTGAGGGGGAGTTCTCGTTCTAAAAATATCAAAAACAATTCAGGTACAAAATGCTTTGATAATATATCACGAGTATCTGAATTGATTTTCAAATGGTTTTCAATTGGATCCTATGGCAGACGAACAATACCAAATTGACCGACCAACTTTACTTTATGTACGGTGATATAAGGATGATAAGGTTAGGTATTGGTTCCCATGATCCGCCAGAACCGGAGGGATCTACCCAGGGACAATCCACTAGTTAGTGTAGAAGTCCGAAGGTATGATGATAAAAGGAGAAAAGTGAGATATGGGAAGAGTGCAGACTAAGACTGAGCTAGTACTGGAATAAACCCAACAAGGTTCTAGCTATGAAGTCTCGGTAAGCACTGAAGGGGTTGAAGAATTAAAAAGAATTGAATGAGGAAAGGGTGAAAACAAATAGCCCTCCATTTATTCAACCTTAGGGCAGAAACCGGGTTCACTTCATATGCTACTGATGGTAACATCGGTATTGAAGACAAGACGTCATGGACCCAGTGACGCACTGCACTTCAACTTTCCAAAACACTCAAGTTCCTCTTAAAAGGACTTGTTTCATTCTCATGGGGAACCGACATTATCTATCGACTTTCTCTTAGAGATTGTTGATATTGAAGAAGGAGACCCTCTCCCTAGTCTCCGACACAGGATCCAAATATGCACAAATTGAGTCTAGAGCCACGAGATCATCAATAAATCTCATTAGGACACTTTCAATGAAGACTCTCTGTTTCACACAATGTGGAAAGAGAGATTATATCATGAGTCCTACGCATTATCCTTGTGGTATTGCCAGAACATCTGAGTGATGTGTTTACACACTCACAATGAAGATGGAAAGCCTTCTGGAGCCAACATCAAACAAGCTCCTGGTAGGTGGCATGTGAGATCTATTATATGGATCAACCATGTGACAACTGAACAGAAACAATGGGGAGATTCAATTTCTTGAATCAATCCTGGTTCAGGTTAGGGATTGACGGATACCTTTGAAAAACCGGTCTTTGTGCTTATAAACTCTTTTCTTTAGCACATCGACCGTGTACTCATTTTTCAAACCAAAAGGTATTTTTATGATTGATAATTGATTTTCAATAAAACCTTTGTTGTATTGCAAAAACAATTTCTATTGAGCAATACACGATTGTTTTTCAAATCTCTTTTCATCAATCAGTGGACTTAAAATTCGCTGGTTCACTCACTCCGTGTTGTCTTCTTTGAGATGTTCCGGTTTGAGAACAGCTAGAACAGCTGCGAAACCCTGTCAAGGAGATTCTTAGGAATCCTACCTGATCACAGGCAGTACTTGTACTGATCAACGGGGAACCGTGGGCCGTGTACCTCAATTCAACGAAAGTGATCAAAGACACTTTCGTGCGATTTGTTGCTAACTGTTGTATGCAGGTACGCCCGACGTTTGCAGCTGATCAGAATGAAGCGGTCAATCCATAGCCGCATGCTCACTTAACACATTCATCTCAAAAGAAATCATGATTAGTGCATCAATGACTCTAATATTTTCACTCCATGCTTCTGCTACGCTGCTGCCAATATCATGATTCAACAAATGCTTCCGCTACTCTGATGAGAAGATTTCATGATCCAGAATGTGAGCATGTCGGTCCCAAAGTCACAACATCACAAAATACCAACACCTCAAAGGATGTGTCAGAGATTGTTGATAGCTGATGATCTCCAAAGATGGCTCAAACTTATCATCACGTGGATCAGTAAAAGACCTCCACTTGGAATAACCAAACATGCAATGTGAAGAATCACTGACTACGAGCTTAGGAGCAAAGGACTACATCAAGAATGCAAGATCAATTGTTAAATGTAATATCTATTTGTATTCAATGTAATTTTGGTACATGATTGAGGTGACCTCCCTTAGGGGGAGATTGTTAGGAATTAGAAATTCCCGGTATTAAAGAGTCGGTCACCTCAAGTATATGTAATCGTTAGAAAGCTCGTAGTCGTAGTTCTTTTAAGTTAAGTAGTAATTTAGTTAAGTAACACCGTGGAGGATGGACGGGTCTTTACCCACTGTATGCCTGATCCACAGCCCAAAGTGTGGCGAGTTATGTAAGACTATAAATACTCTCTACCTTCCAAGGTAGAGAGTTGGAGCTCATAATAATATCTTTCACTTTCTCTCACTAAGTTCCCTAAACCTCTAACTTTCTCTCTCTAGAATTCCATCTATATGCTACTTTGTGTTATGGTTTGATGTGTATGTGAAAAGTTATATCTTACAAGTTTTATTTTTGAAATCTGTTTTCCACTTGTTTTTCTGCCTTAGGGCAGTGATTGGATTAGAGTTGTTCTTGGGTAAAAGTTATATTTTTTACCCATTTTGGTTCTTAAAGAAGTGGGGAAGTATTTTGCAAATCATTTGGTGAAAGGTTTAATCAAAATTTTAGATGTTAAGGAGCTTTGGTAGTTTTTTTTATGTCAAATGGTCTTCCAGATTTACTGTCACTACAGCTTTTCTACCCTTTTTTAGCTTAGATTAAAGTAGCTTAGAGTTAGATTTAGGATTGGCTCTTTGTTGTAATAAGTAGTTATGTGTATAATGTTCAAGTTTTCATGCTTTGGATAGGATGTAATGCTTTTTAAGTAGCTTATTTTTGCCTTGATAAACCCTGTTCTAATCTGTTTGCCCTGTCCCAGTAGTGCAGCAGACCCCTTTTTTTAGCCATTTAACTTGCCATTTTGCTCTTGTTTGTGTCTGCCCACAGCAACCCTTTCTGTTGTCCCAAACAGCCCCTTAGGGCCAATCATAGCCAAACAACCCTTAAGTAGTTTTTAGCTTCTAATTCATTTTGTATTCTGTCAACAAGCTTGTTTTTAAGATTTGCAAGTTTCAGTTTGTGTAAATAAATTGTCAATTGGTTCAGTTCCAAAAAGAAAATAAATGGCAAAAAAGTGTTAAGTTAGGCTGTGTTAAAGGTTTAGTAATTTGTTAAGTTCTGATCCAATAGTCTTTCCTAGTTAGTAGTTAGTCAAATTAGCCTTTTAATTGCATCAACATACTCTAAGTCAAAATCATCTTGTACCTGATCAAATCAGTTCATAAGAGAAGAATTTAAGGGCCATAAGCTTCATTTAGGTTTAGATGCTAGTATAGTAGCTTATTACAGGTTTATTTTAGCTTAATATATCATTTTCAGTCATCAAATTAAGCTCAAAGTTCACTTTGGTCAAATTTCCAAATCTTTCCAATAAGTCAAAAGTGAAAATGATGGTTTTTGCAAAACTTTGTGGAATTTTCACAGATTCATTTTTAGCTCAAATCAGCTGAAATTTTGAACTTAAGCACTTTGGTTGGTGGTCTATAACTAGGTATTTTTATTTTATTTTTGTGATTTTTTCTTGCTAGCTTAATGTAGGCTTAAAGTAGGGCCTTAGGGGTTGTTTGGCTTATTATCGTTTGATCTTGCTTTTGTGCTTAAATGCTTCTAGCCTGTGCTTTTAGGGTCCCATTCAGTTGCATTAGCATAAGTTAGGTTAGATTAAGGCTAGGATAGCTTATAGTAGCTTATGGTTAGATTTTAGCTTATTTACATGTGCTTATTTCATTAGTTGTGCGCCCAAATCATATCTCCACTACTCCAAAATAGTTTCTGTTATTTTTCCTGGGTTCTCAATATTATTTTATCGTTGACTGGAAGTTTTCATATTTTTCACTGTTTATTTACTAATTTTCTGCATTTTATGTCATTTTCTAGCATTTTTAATTAGCATTTAATCCAAATAATTTAGAAAAAGATCAGAAAAATGCAATTTCAATTTTATTAGTTTTATAAAAATATAAAAAGCCAAAAAAATATTTTTCCTGAATTTTCTAAGTTAAAATAGATTTTCTAGCATTTTAATTAGTTTTAAATAGTTTAAATTCATAATAAATAGAGAAAAAGTAAAAAAAATGTGATTCCAGTTTCTAAAATTCATTTTAGTCATTTAGGATTTTTTTAAAAATAGTTTTGTAATTTTCTAGTTTATTTTCCTGATTTTTAGTATTTTAAGTCTATTTTAAATATTTAAAATTAGTTTTTAATTCAAATTAAATCAAGAAAAATCCAAAAAAATTAGTTTTAAATTTCCAATAATTTTCTTGCATCATTAGGATTGTAAAAATGTATTTTCCATATCCGTAGGTATTTTACTTCTTTATTTTCACGTTTTATTGCGTACGTTCACGTAATTTTATTTAAACGTACGTTTTAGGTTTTAAACGTTAATCGATTTTAAATATAGAATTAAAATGACTTCAAAGTCTTTATTAGATTTAATTTCCTTAGTGTAATCAATCATAACCCCTTTCCTATTCAATATTCACCCGATCACAGATTCGTTGTATTACAGTTTACACACCTCGTTGGGACTTAACGACCCGGGGAAACACTAAACTCTCCTGGATAATTGCATTGCATTCTCAAGTGATTGACTCTTGTTGACCATTCACCTGGTTGATTTGGGTTGACTGTTTGGGACCGATCATGGAGAAGCATGGTGACAAGAGACCTGAAGAGGAATATGAAAGAGTCCTCTAGGTGACTTGAAGACCATGTTTGAGACACCAGATGCTGATTATGAAATGTGGAAGGTGGCTTGTCAAGAACAAGTGATCGGATGGAGATATTTCCACACTTGTCAGGTGCACTGTTTGGAATTAGAAACTGCAATTCTTTATATGCTTACAGAAGTGGAGTATCCACTTCCAAACAGTATTTGCAGGGCTATGCTTGAGAAGAAGTTGTTAGGTGAAATAAAGGATGATGCATGCTATCAACTTTTGAGGTTAATTGAATCAAAAGCTCAACAGCAATAATACTGGCAGTATAACAGTTAAGTCAGGTAGTATTCGTAGTTAGTTCTGTTTATGAAAAACAAAATAGTTTATTAGAGTTTAGGGAAGGGATATGTACGCGTAGAGATATCTTAGGAAGAGATATCTATATCCTTCTACACGTTTTGTATAATAGGTTTTCCTAAGTGTATAAAGGAACCCTAAAGTATAGTGAAATGAAATTGTTCTTCTTGCTTGTTGTTTAGATTCTGCTTTAACAATCAAGTACTCGTTGTTAAAGAGTTCTTCATATATATAATTAGTTTGGATTTATCCAAGTTTAGCAGATTGTGGTGTTGCACAAGTGTTAATGTGTGTGTTACTGTATTTGTGTGTTCATATCAATGTGACTATAAAATTCATCACCTACAAACCCACATTTTCATTAACAGCACAATAAAATGCAACAAACTTGACCATATGGTGTTTCAAGTGAAGAAATGTGTGTTTTGTGTGACTATTGATCATCCAATGGCCACTTGAATTTTATGTTTGTGTGGCCTTTTCTAACATTTAGTCACACAAAGCATGTTTCTTTTGGGTATTTAGTCACATACAATTAATCATAAAGTGGCTAAAAGTGTTAATAAGTGTGACCATATGGTGTTTCAAGTTAAGAAACGTGTATTTTGTGTGACTATTGATCATCCAATGGCCACATGAATTTTATGTTTGTGTGGCCTTTTCTAACATTTAGTCACACAAAGCATGTTTGTTTTGGGTATTTAGTCACATACAATTAACCATAAAGTGACTAAAAGTGTTAATAAGTGTGACCATATGGTGTTTTAGAGTGAAGAAACGTGTATTTTGAGTGACTATTGATCATCCAATGGCCACATATTAAGTTACGTGACCATATGTACTGGATTTTGGCTACACTTAAATAATATGTGTGACAAAACGTTTAGTGTGACCATATATGGCATTTGGTCACGGTGTTAGTAGCAAATGTGACTTTATAGATTAGCTTTTGGCAAGCTAATACAAACTAAAATTTAAACACACATATTAACTTACGTGAACATATGTACTGGATTTTGGCTACACTTAACGAATGTGTGACAAAACATTTAATGTGACCATATATGGCTTTTGGTCATAGTTTTCAAGTGTGTGACATGTATTTGTCACTATTTATATGTATATCGTGACTAATGCTTCAAACTTACTTTTCATTTGTCACTCGTTCCAATTTCAGATGTGGCTAAAGAGTTGGCAAAACATATCAGTCACCCTTAAATAATGTGTGACAAAACTTGACTCTATGATTTAGACACACAAAAAAGTACTTCATGTGACTAACGCATCAAGGTTACTTGTATTTGTCACGCGTTCCAAATTCATATGTGGCTAAATGATCTGAAACAAAATCACCAGATACCTTTAGCCACACAATGTTCAATTGTGTGGCGATACAATTGTAATGGTCACACAATCAAAATTTTCATGTGTGACTAATTAGTAAATGTTGTCAATTTTCGTACCTTCAGCCACACAAATATGCGAATGTGTGGCCATTCCATTTTGACCATGCGTGACCAAATCCCGTTTTTGTACTAGTGGATAGAATATGCAATACGCATATTGGGTCATAAGAAAGCATGTGAGTTATCCAACTCCAAATATTTGACCATCAATAAGCTTCCGACACATCCATCCTGCAAAGAAAAATTGCAACACACAATACACAAAACAAAACAAAATAATCCAAATGCAAATGCTACTAAAAACAAGATAAAACTAAGCAAAATATGTTAATCATCCTAAAGAAAATAGCTAAAGAGATAGAAATAATATTGTTTAACACATCATAACCATTGTCTTTGAAACCATAAATCACGAATGATCCACGATCACTCCTCGTCCTCGCTCATGTCATCCCCTTCTTCATCATCATACTCATCATCATCATCACTTTCGGTTACATAGTTTTCGTCCACAATCTCCGAACGAACTCTCCTCTTCTTCTTCTTTCCTCCAACTCCTGATGACGATCCTCCAACATCATAGCTTGCTCCACCAACCTCAGGTAATCGACCATATGGGGGCACTGGATCAGGAAATGGTGCGTACCCAGGATATGGATACGGATAGGGTCCAGGATAAGAAGTGTAAGGGAAAGGATATGGTGGAACATTGGGTGGATTGTAGGGTGGCAACTCATAATCGGCTTCACGAGCCATGTGTTGAAAGATATGCATTGAATAATCATTGATGTAGTTGTTTCTCAACATCATCGAGTCTCTCCACACATCCCTACATTGAATCTCATCTAAATGTTGGTTCCACTATCCCCAACCTGAATCAAAACTACTGGACGTACCCGTTTGCACGTTCTCCATTGGTATACTCTACCGCTGTTGTGGTCGTTTTTGTTGTTGTTGTTGAGGTTCAACCCATAACCCCAAGGTTTTCAATCTCCAATTCAAAGCGTTCCCAAAACCATTTGCAGCCCACATCTCACTATACTTTGGCTCTCCACACTTAGCCAATTCCTCATCAACATAATACCCAAGATTCTTCGCTAACCTCGTCACAAAATGTCCTACACAAATGTGGCTATTGCTTTTGATTCCCGGGGCCCTCCTAGACAATTACTCGGCTATCTGCCAAACTGCATTACCGTCCTTAGTTTCCTCTAGTAACATCATAACCCATAAGTCCGGTTTCTAACATTTGTCCTTGCTTCCATACCTATTAAACGGCCCGGTCACTATCAATTTGTGAAGTATCCTCATTAATGGATTCCTGATGGTCGAGGCATTCCTCCTAGCTCAAGAAGGATCTCCCACTTGATTCCAATAGGTGGGAATACTAGGATAGTCTTTTTCAAACCTCCGAAGCCTCGAAAAGTGAGCTTCAAATAACCGATGATTAACCTCATGTGGCTCATATAAACCAAGAGCCACGCCAAAAGCCGGCAAAGTGTAAGCATGATCCCTTCCACAAAGCCTAAACCAAACACAAACTTCCTTCATCAAGTTCCGAACATTCACCTTTCTTTCAAAATACATGGTTGAAATGAACTCCATACACCATTCTCGATAGACCTCTTCATCGACGCTAAATGCTCTTTCCCATGACAAATCATTGAACGAATCCCCATCCCCTGAATACACATAAGATGTCCGCATCATTCCTCTCAACTCATCTTCACAATCATACTCCGCAAACAAATCCCAATCAATCACCCTCGGAACCAAACATGTCCTATTTTGCAATTTTGATAATCTTTCCCGGAAAGCATGCTTCTCCCCGTCGGTGAGATCTTTGAACTTTAAGTTGCCATTTGCTTCCGTCTTCAAGCTATACTTGACTTTCTTCTTCTCGTTCCTTTGACAAAACTTCGTAACAATCGGGTTCATTGGAACCGGCTCCGAGCTTGAGCTACCTACAATAATTCTCTGTAGAAATCACAAATATAAGACCATATAAGAGTGTTAGAACAAACAAGAAGGTTCATGGAACAATCTAAGATCCACTTCAAAATTTCAAAAAATTTCAACACAGAAACCGTAACCGGATTTGGTTTCAGAGAAACCGAATCGGTTACTCCTTTGGCCAAATCCAACCGTTCGGTTGCAATGCGCAACCGGATCGGATATGCAATCTGCATAAGGCTTTTGCCTTTTAAACCCTCATTCACTCGAATTTTCTAAGTCCAATCCACTCCTAGATCGCATTCTATCATCCTTAATGATTTCCACATCCTTGAATTACTCTAAATTCGCTTTTCAAACCTCAAATCATCACGCATTCATCATCTTAGAACTCAACTTGATAAAACCTATATTCTTCAATCATTAGTTCTAATCAATAATGTGGCATCTATTACTCCTAAAAACACATCATCTACAATTAGGAATCACCAATTGCAACTTATCTTGATTCACTAGCACAATGTAATTAAATCCGAAAATTCAATCATCTTGTATTCATTCCATGGTGAATCAATCAATACAATTCTTTTTGCAATGCACTCCAATATCAATTACCCACTCAATCTAAAAATATTACAACTTAATTTGAATTATAACAAAAACCCCCAAATTGGTGCCCTAATATGCAATTCGAATCAAATGCTCTAATTAAACCTTAATTGAGTTAATTGAATGTAGATGCTTACTTGTTTGGGTGCCATGATGTTTTCCTACAACTTAAACAATCTTCAATTAGCTTCTCTTGGATGAATTTTGCAAAACCCAGCTGGAGAATTAGTGTGTGTGTGTGTTTTTTCTGGAAAAGTGAATTTTTGGTATATATACTTGTATGCAACCGGTTCAGTCATGGACACAACCGTTTCGGTATGCATTTTGCCAAATTTTGCATTTTTTCATGTTACTTAGGCATTTACCTTCCAAGCAACAATTTTTTTACTCAAAAATCCTGTTAAAGATTCACACAACATTCATCCACCATTTGGAATTTTCAACAATCATCCAATCTTAAAAACTCAAATCATCATGCTAATGAACTAAACCAAACTTCAACTCAAAACTCATAGTCATAATGGATTAACCAAATTACCTCAATCATAAAAATAAAATGAAAAATTGAAATTAGAAACAAAAATCCTAAATGCATCAAATCAAAAAGAAATAGTTCATGCAATTCAAGTAAATAATTGCTTGTTTATTACGGTCCCTTTTCTTCTCCTTAGAATTCCTCGAAATACTCTTGTCTTAGGATGTCCTCACTTTGAAATTTTCCGGTCAACTCACGGAACATTTCAAAAGTTTTGAACTTTCTCATGAATCTTCTTCCGTTCGGACATAGTATATCGAACTTAACATGCCATTCTCTATCTCCAGTTTGCCTCTTGTAAGTCCCCGACCCCTCGGGTCTCCACTCCAAATTCTTAAGTTGCACCGGTAAAGAACCTAAAAAGTCGGTCAACTTCTTGTAAACTAGTATGTTTTTGAATGGGTTATAGAAAGCTTCCACCGCTAATGCACGTTCCATTTCGTCCTCTATATCCAAATAAGGCGGAGCTAACAGTCCATACATTGGGTTTCCTTGGGTATCACGTCCTACTTCAAAACAAGTTAAATCCTCATCTGCTTCCATCAACTCTAACTCCTCCATAAATTCCAAAGTTGGTCCTCTTGGTTTCGGATAGTATGTTTGCCTTGAAATTCGTCATTGTGCCTCTTCCCATGTCTATAACTGCACCACAAGTTCGTAGGAATGGTCTCCCCAATAGTAGTGGTAAACTCTTATCCACCGGAATATCTAGGATAAGAAAATCGGCCAAATACGGTTGATAGCCAATTTGCACTCTCACATTCTTCACCTCTCCCATTGCCTTCGCTTGAGAATTATCCGCCATAGTAAGCTTCGAAGGATTAGGTTGCGGATTACTTACACCTAAAGTCATAAACAATGGATAGGGCATCACATTAACACTTGACCCCGTATCGGCTAAAGCATCAACTGGTGTAGTCCCATTCACTTTGATTGGCAACACAAAATTACCCAGATCCTTCTCCTTCCGTGACATGCCTCTAAACAAAATTCGATCTCGCTCCTCCTCCGTGAGATTCTTATCTTCCAACCTAGCCCTCGCTAGCATCACTACATCCAACTTCTTACGGTAAAGCACATAATCTTGGAGTACCTCTATCACCTGTTTCTTTTCATTAAGCTCAAGAAACTTTTGTTCTAGGTTTTCTAAAATAGCTTCTTTTTGTTTGTCGGTTAAGGGTTTGAAAGTGTTTGTAGTGGTAGGTGATGATGGTGTGTAATCATTTTTTGTGGTTGTGGTTGTTGGGGTTAGTTTGTTTGATGAAGTTTTCTTCCGATTTTCCTTCCCTATTTTAACTACTTCCACTTATTTCTCTTCCATGTTTGCACAAACTTCCACTAGCATCTCGTTCACTCCTTTTCCTTCTTCCAAATCAGTTATATTAATCCTCATTTCTCCCATTGCAAAATCAACTTGACACTTGGTCGTGACAAGAAAATCTCGACCAAAACATACATTAGGTTCATCCGCATTCCCTTCTTCTAACACAACAAAATTCGTTTCAAAAATGTGTCCATGAATATTGACCTTAAGATTTTTGACCATCCTTCATCCATATGCTTCATAGTCCAAACGTACATGACCAATTTCGTCAAGAACCTTCTCCAAAATGTAGTTTTCTCCATAAGCCATATTAAGTTGCGCGTCCCAAGCACTTACTCCTTCCACACTACAAGGCGTTCCAAACCTCATTAGTGGCGAATCATACACCGTTAAAGGTGCTTGTGTGAATACTACGACTCTTCCCTTCTTGGGAAGTTGAACCTTGTTTTCACCCGTTTCCTCCATATTAACCGTATCAATCCCCAAATCTTTCTTACTCTCTTCCAAGATATCTCCAATCTTTTCCAGTGAACTTCCGGTATCCTTGAACATTTCATCCAAAGTACGAAGGTATTCCAAGATTCCGCTCAAACTATCCATACTAACTAGCTAAACTTGACAAAACAAAACAAAACAAAATCCGAATTATTAGCGTTAGAGTTAGTAAAAACAAGAACAATCTATAGAAACATATACTAAACAAGTTAAGATACTTAACAAAACTAAAAAAATAAGTTAAAACTCAAAATCTAAAAATCATAAAAATTAGTCAGAAACTCTAACCGGATCCGGTTGGCTCACCAACCGAATCGGTTGATTGAAATAACTAGACCAAGTAATCGAACCGGATCTGGTTACGGGTTGCAACCGATCGGTTTGATCAAAAAAAAATTCATTTTATTTTATTTTATTTAAAAAAAAAAAACAGAATTTAATGCAATTAAGGAATCATTAAGATGTACTAAACTCTAATTTAATAAAAACTCTTCATAAACCAAAACTTAATAATAAAACCATTAAACTAAAAACTAAATTAACTACCAATTAAAATCTACCATTAAGATAATTAAACATATAACTGAAAAATTACTATCTAATCATTAACATTAAAACTGAAATTAATCTAAAACTTAATTAACTAATAAATAACAAATGTAAAGAAAATATAAATAAATCTAAGAAATCATTAAACTTCAAGACATAATCTGCAAATAAAATCTAAAATGACAAGAATTACTCTAGGAACTATAACACTAATAATTAAGAAAACTAGAACCATGAAATCGAAAATGAAAATTTTACACAGAAACTCTAACCGGATTCGGTTGGCTCACCAACCGAATCGGTTAGCTTTTAACCAAAACTTTTTTTTTTTACTTTTCAACAAATTCAATTCCAATACTACCAATTTTACAGAAAATCAAAGAAAATCAAAGAAAATCCCCGGCAGCGGCGCCAAAAACTTGATGTGCTACGAGTGGTGTAAGTTTTAAAAATTTATAAACACGATTTAACCGTCTAATATATTAACACATACGAGCAAGTATACTCGTCGTGATAGCAAAGTTTGGTAAGTCGAGATCGTCCCAAGGGATTTTGTGTTTGAAACTGTTTTTGTATGAAAAGATTCCAACAAGAAAGCTTGTCAAGGCTTCCTCAAATAGTTATGTTATAGTGAAATTCAATAATAAGAAATATATATACTTGTGTGTAGTCTATAGTCAATCATAAATAGTATTCATGAAGGTTTGGTGTATACTCTTGATGTGATGCACAAATCATAAGCAAATGATTCCCAACGATGGTATATGTTTGTAAAAATCATTCTAAGAACAAAAACATATAGGTAATCCTTTCGGTCCTTATCCTAATGATTATCCTTTAGAAATTCCATTTGTTTGCAACATGTTCTTATTAAATTTGTTCTTACGAATCTTTCGACCCTTTCATGATGAAAGTGTTCCTAGTCTTTTTTTAATAAGCAAACATGGTGGTTGTCAATCACCATATCCCCATACTAGTTTGTCACTCAACTTTTTGGAATAAAACACAAGAGAAATCCTTTCGGTCCTTTTTCTTAAAACATGTTTTATCAACAAATCAAACCAAGACTAGTATTTTTCCAACAAACTCATTTAAACAAGATCATATATACATGCATCACATTTTGAGAACACTAATATGATTAACTACATCCCAACACACAAGTATATCCCAAAACTACTCCATGATAATAATAATAACTAAACAAATCATAACAAAGTAATTCCAATAATTCAAGAGAATAGAATTCCATAACAAAGTTCATAGAATACCTAAACTTTTGTGATTACAAGAATTAGAATTCGTGGATTGTAGCAACCACGCGCCTCCAATCACCTAGATTCACCATATAACTCCAAACTACCAAAACTATGGATGAGAATTGTTCCCTCCTTGCTCCTGGACGTTTTTCAGTAAGAACCAAGCTTTTGGGCTGAATAATATGGTTGGTATTAGTTTAGGTCTAAACTAATACAATTTTGGTTGTGTCACACCTAGTAAACTAGGACTAGGTTCATTATATAGCCAAATATGCTTGCTCAACTGACCAAAAACGTTCCCAACAAGTTAATATCAAGAAATGATCGGCCTCCAATGATTATGGGGAGTTAAGGCAACAATAAATGCAACTTTGTGTAATTGCAGTGCATGCAACCAGATCGGTTACGATGGCAACCGGATCGGTTACGTTTTGACCAAATGCCCAGCCGGATCCGGTTACGGGTCACGACCGAACGGCTGGGTATTGCTGTTTTGACTTTTTGTAGACTTTCTGCTTATACGCTTCATTCTTTGCTTTCGCTGATGATTTCCAAGGCAAAACTTGATCTTTCCTTGTGTAGATACTTAGAAATCATTGTGCTTCCCAATCATTGAATCCAAAAGCTTCCTAGCTTGACTTCTTTCCTCGAGAATCTTCCAAATGTGCCTAAAAAATTCATTTCTTCATCATTCGTGATACCTGGCTACATATACATACATAATACGCATCTTTTGCACTTTTGCAACAGTTATGAGTAAATATAGCCGATTATCATGCACAAAACCAACAATAACGCTACTAAAAACATGTTCATTTTTGGTGTTATCAGATGTACTTCTCTATTCTGATATCAATGTTCACATTTCTTGTATATGATTCATATCAATGGCTCAAACGCGTAGGGCAACCAGGAACGCGCGAGCATCAACCGCCGCTGCTACTGCAACTACTGGTCGTCGTGGTCGACCTCCAGTTCAAAATGCTAGCAACCCATTTGATAATTCAAATGTCGAAAATCCTACTCCAGCCACTACTGTTACTAATCAAGCTTTGATCGATCAACTGGTAGCTCAGCGTGTAGCTGAGATTCTGGCTGATCCAAATCATCCTAATACCACAGTGGGAACTCTTAGGCCAAATGGTAGTAACCGTGGTTGTACTTACAAAGAGTTTCAAAGCTGTATGCCCACGGATTTTAGTGGTACCAAGGGAGTTGTCGTGCTGACTCGTTGGTTAGAAAAGATGGAATCTGTGTTTAAGGTTTGTAATGTTAAGGAAGAATCAAAGGTGAATTTTTCTTCATTAACACTTAAGGATAAGGCATTAACTTGGTGGAACAACTACCTCAAGTCAGTTGGGATCAATGCAGCTTATGTTATGCCTTGGGAGGAGTTTACGGCAAAACTAATTAAGAATTATTGTCCCAAAAACAAAGTGAAGAAGTTGGAAATCAAATTCTAGAATCATAAGGTGAAAGGCACTGACATGCCAGCTTACACTCGTCGTTTTCATGAATTGGCACTGTTATTTCCTAAGATGGTTCGCACTGAAGCACTTAAGATAGAGCGTTATACTGATGGACTTCCACCTTTGACTAGGAATGATGTGCTTTCTTCTAAACCAACTGATCTTCATGAAACCATCACTTTGGCTCTAGGCTTGATGGATTCGGTTATTCACGACAACATGGGGAGTGGGGTCGACAGTAAGAGAAAGTGGGAAGATCATTCAAAGAGTAGGTATCCTAACAAGCGACAGGAGACTGCTAAAGTTTGTGTTATGGGCTCTAGACAGAAGAGGGGTTACAAGAGGAATCGACCTTACTGTAGTGGTTGTAAGCGCCATCATTATGGACAGTGTACCATAGTGTGTCGCTCATGCTCCAAGGTTGGACACATAGCCAAGGACTGCAAGTCCAAGACGCTTGCAATGGTTCAAGAAACTCCTGGACCTGATTGGAAAGCTAATGTTACTTGTTTTGGGTGTGGGAAGAAGGGACACTTTAAGAATGAATGTCGAGAACCAGGAAATCGTGAAACCCAAGGAAATGGTGAAAACCAAGTGAATCGTGGGGCAGGAGGACACCAGGGAAACCAAGGAAGACTCGACAGTTGTTACGGGTACGTTCCTTCTCAGTAACCGTTATGCTCATATTCTATTTGATACTGGTGCCGATAGAAGTTTCATGTCCACTACATTTAGCCCCCTACTTGATAAGATTCCTACTTTCATAGAATTTGTATATGATATTGAGTTAGCCAATGGTAATATAGAAAGGGTGAACACCATAATCAGAGGTTGTACCCTGAATCCTCTCGATCACCCATTCAACATCGACCTCATGCCAGTTCCCCTAAGTAGTTTCAATGACATAATTGGCATGGATTGGCTATCTAAGTATCGCGCTGCTATTCTCTTAACCATATACGGAGACGGTAGTAATTGATGCAAGTTTTACTTACCAGGTTTTAATATTTATATTGTCTTGTTATATCTATGGTCTACCCTCATGCACTAACGGGCAGTGTACCCGGTCGTGTGTAGTGTAGTATTTGGTAAAATCGAGGTCGTCCCAAGAGCTATGTGTACGGATTTTAACTAAGTGTATGTGTCAAAGATTTTAATGTTGAAAACAAGAAAATAAGAAAAACAAGTAAAGGCGAGGGTTGTGATCAATAGAGTAGAAGTGTGCTAACCTAGTTACTCATCCTATCAAGTTAAGTTCATGTTTAATTACTTCTAATTGATTCAAGTGGGGGTAAAACTCGCTAGGACAGCCTTTGGTCAGTTCATCCTAACCTATCAGCAAAGGTTTCCACCGGAGATCGCGGGTGACCCCTTGAAAGTCCAGTTGTTTTTAGTCCCCTAAGCCAAGTCATTAAGTACCGCTACATGCAAGATTCATAAAATTGAGTTCCCGGGTACTAGCATCTTAAACACTCATCCCTAACTTCTTAAGTTCATCCAAACGGTAGGTGATCAATTGGTCAAATCACACAAGTAAAGAAGGGTAGTCATATGGTCAATTCTTACCCTTTCCACTCAGTCTAACTACTTAGGGTCAGTTGGTCATATCTCCTAAGTAACTACCCACTACCGTCATTCATGTCACACCCCCAATTTACCTGTTTTGCAGCGGAATGGAATTCCTGGGGATAGACTGTCATAGCACCACAATCACAGTTACATTGAACGACCTAAAGTGTCGTTTTAAAAACACATCGTTTGATATTTAATAAAAGTATTCAGAGTTACAACATAGGTCCCAAAAGTTATCAAATTTGCGGAAATACAAATATATTACAAGTCCAAATGATGGTTTTGAAATAAAGTGCCATAATGTACAATGATATAAGTCGACGCCGCGACTCAAAAGGTAGGTCCCTAAACCATGCCATGATGATAATACCTTAGTTACCTGAAAATACATTGCTAAAACGGTCAACAATAATGTTGGTGAGAAATCATAGGTTTATGTAAATGTTTTATACGACTACGCAAGTATAGATCAGGCATGACAATCATGTCACGTAAAAATATTACAGGCATGACAATTATGTCACGTAAAAATGTTACAATTGCTATAAGCCCATGACACCGAAACAAGACTGTTCATAATGTAGGCCCCAAAAGAGTGTTTGCCAGACAACTCAATAATGTTATTAAATGAGATGCATCCGTATGACAAGTTGGGATTCACCAACTCGGATGGAGGCGTCACCCTCGATAGATCTATCCACTCACCCTCGCTTCTAAGATTAACGGTTCATGTTCAGGTAAAGGGGACTTTCAATTGGCAATGCGGTAACTTAAGCAATGTAAATGAATTTAACATAATTGGTATCGTAATAAAATGTTGTGCAATGTATTCTCCCCCGTAGGTTTGAAATGAAGTAAAAACTTGAATAAATCGGGGCTATGAAAACTCACTTGATAAACTGGTATGATGACAAGAGTGAGTACACCGAGGTATAATGTGATGCTTTAACCGGGACCTATTACCAATGATATGATATGTAATGAGTTGCAATGTAATGTTATGCATGCATTTCGTATGTTATTTATACCATTTGCGAGTTTTGAAAAATATTACTTATCGTCGAAAAATACTCTTTTGACGTCTTGACCAATCAAAAATCACTTTACATGTTTTTACGACAAAATGTCATCCTAAAATGGTTTCGTAATGATTTATTGTGAAATTTTCACTTTTCGTCGTAAAACAATGTCGTCGAAATTTTCTTGAAATTGACAAAAATGGCTTCGAAAAACTAGTCGTAAAATGGTGTACGTCGA
>BPTQ01000006.1:331139938-331155274 GCA_019973895.1 Chrysanthemum seticuspe
CTTAATATAGAATGCTTGAGTATTATGGAAAAATAAAATATTAGCGGAGCTTCGACGTAGAATTTGCAATCTTCGAAAACCCAAGGCTATTAGAAGATTATAACAACGCCTTCTTGAGAACCCGAAGAAGAAATGAAGATTGTAACAACGTCTTTTTGGAGACTTGAAGTTATTTGAAGATTATAACGACTCTTTCTTGAAAACATCCAAGAATGAAGATCAAACGCTAGTTTTCTTCAAGAACACATGAATGTTCTTACAAGATCTATAAGAAATGCCTTAGGTTTAGGACTTTAGATGTTAAGAAGGGGTGGTGCAAGAAAATATGAAGGTTTTAGCTTGGTATTTATAGGAAAAATTTAGGAGTTAACTATATATTGGGTTAAAAACTAACCATGGTTAAGTTGTAACTTGTAATGATCTAAGGAAAGATCAAATATCCTCCCTACATGTGTCTTTACACGTTTTCATGGTGAGGTGGTGATAAGATTGGAATTTTTTGATATTATCTTGATTTTACGGAGTGTAGTTTGGTTCCGAAAATCGCTAACGGTAAGTATTTAATTCATGAAACGTAAAACCGGGTGTCGTAAAAATATGAAACTTATAGGAATGATTAAAATCATCATTATACTCCATCTAAAAATATAAAATGAGTGATAAGTCTTATTGGGTGCAAAAACGCTGGTTAAAACTGGAAATACGGGTAAAAAACGTGTAATTCGCAGTTTATCGGAAAAGAACGAAATTTTAGGGAAACGACCGTGAATTTATTTAGAGTAGACTAAAATTAGTCTAAAAGTGATATGAGATATTAAAATGTGGTTTTCTTCATACGCGGGATAACTTAACAGTTATTTGTGATGTTTAAAAGTTACGCGATTTATGCAAAAATGTAGAACGTATAAGGTTAATTCCTTTATGGTCAAAGGAGGAGGGAAATATGTTTGACTTTTCCAAAAAATGTAAAAGTTTCAAAAACATATTAGAAACATAGTGCAGGAATCGTTAAGTCTGGATGTAAGTAGAATTGTTTAAAGCGTAAGTTTAGTTTTGTTCTGCGCTGGGCTTATTTGGTAATATTAAAAATAATAAATCTTAAAAATTCTCAAATTAATCATGAGTGATCTAAAAATTTATCTGATGCGAGGAAAATTGTCAGAGTTGATTTTCGTTATGCGCGTGATGTTTAAACGGTGGACCGTCTAAAACAAAACTTTAAAACGATGTTTACTTAATAACTTTTGCGAAAATGATCTAACGATGGTCGAACTCTCAGGTTATTACTAAAATAATTTATCTTACGAGAATGTGGATTAAAAATTTTACGAGATGAATAGTGAATGTGAATAGTAAAAGTGAATAGTAAATTCTCGAGAATGAAAAGTAACCTAAAAATGCGGGTGGTTACACCTAACCATCTTCAAAGTGTGATCTCCAAATTTGTGAAGATCGCGACACGCCATTAAGGAATTTTGTCGAAGTTCACTGCGGTAAACAACGCCGAATGGTTTGCTGATGAGTGTATATTGTGAGAGCTGGTTGATGTCGGGAAGATCAAGCTAAGGTGGAGTGAAGTTAAAACGGGTTTGATATGATTCAACAGCCAGTTGGAGATCTTCTACACGTTCTTTGATGACTATGCTTCTTATGAAGATGAGCAGTGACTTGATGAATTCACGTTGTACTTCAGTTGAAAATTGCCTCATGCGACCCTGTACTTTGGCAAGGTACATGTCTTCAATGTCGTTGGGAGACAAATTCTCAAAGTCAGCTTCAAAGAATGCATAATCCCGTTCATCTTGCCTTTTGACCACAATCTTCTTGAGAAAAGTGTAGTCCCATTTGGTCGACAGATCAACGTGTTTGATGGCAACGATATCCTTAGTACTGAACACTGCATGTTGAGACTTCTGAACCTGGCAGCTTCGGTAGTAGATTCTTCGGCGTTCCGGCCAATGATGAATCCCGTACATTGCATCTCGGTCGTATGCTTCCACTTTGTTGGAGAACAAGTGATTAGCTCTTTCCTCGATAGCAATGCAGTTTGAGTATATGGCTGCTGGGAATGGAAGTGTCAAAGATGTAGCGTATTTCCTTGATCCATCGCCACCGTGTAGAAGAAATTCCAAGTCTTTGTTGAAGAAATATCTGAATGGAATCCTAGGTTCATCTGGTTGGCCGATCGTTGGTAGTGGTTTAGAACAGTCGGTGTAATATGGAGGGTTGTCCCGTTTGGTGAAGTCGATGTTTGCTTCTGGGTTGAGCCAATCCATGTTGTTAGACATAGCTCGAGCAATGTTTTCAAGGTGATATTCGACCTCGATGGCACTTTCTGAGCTATCTTTCCACAGTTGAAAAGCTTCATTCTTGATTCGCCTCAACTCGGATTTCGTCATCTTCTTCACATGGAACTTTTCTTGCATAATCTTAGCATGCTCCAAAGTATTACCGTCTACCAGATCTTGACCTTCTTCAGGGTAGGGAGTGGAATTGACAAGTGTAGAAAACCATTCAAACTCCTGTGTTGTATCTTCATCTAACCATGATACGATGTCAGTCATTGGCGCCTTCTTCTTCTTTTGTTTTGGCCTAGATGAGGTTTCTGGTTGCTTAACTTGTTTGGTAGAGGTGGGTTGTTGTAGGGGCTCACGGACTTCCTCATCCTCACCACCCGTATACTCAAAGTGATCACCGGTTTTTTGAGTCTCGGGCGGTAACTCAGATGAATCCTGAGGTTTATCAGTAGAAGATGGAGGAGAAGATCTTTGTTGAGTAGGAGTCCGTTGTGGTGGAGGTTGCATCGAGTACTGAATAGAGGATGATACATCAGACTTCTTTGAGCGTTTGGGCTCTTTATCCTTATCTTGATATTTGTCTTCTTCATCTCTTGAAAGATTGGGCCTAACAGCTTCTTCTCGGAATGAGGACCTGAGTTGGTATTCTAGTAGAGCTTCAAACAGTTTAGCTTCGTGTGAGGAAAATGTTGCAGAGCGTGTAGACATTTGCGCTACTAGCCGGTTCACCAATTCATGATCTGAGAAGATTGTAGATTCAACTGGATTGATGCTTAAATTCATCGGAGTTGATTTCATGTCTTGTTTGGCTAGATGCAACAGATTTGGATACAGTTGTCTGGTATACATCTGCTTTGTCAGATTCGGAACGACCTTCATAAGGAACTGTTGAGTGTATCCTTTGATCATTTCATCCATTTTCCTTGAAGATCATCTTTCATGAGCTTCTGGACATATTCCCTTTCCTCTTGCATCTTGTCGAGATCATCATGAATATACTGTATCTGATCAGCATAGAAATTCATCTTCCTTTGGAGGATGTCTTTCTTTCTGATTTGTTTGACAGCATTCCCAATTCGTTTATGAGCATGAGATATCCAAGATCGAGTAGGCTTCTTCACTGATTTGGATGATGATTTGGTTGATCTTTTAGATGGTGGTGGTGAGGAATGAGATGAAGAATCTGATGATGAGGAGACATGAGGAGGCTCGTGGTCCTTAGGAGGTGCAGAAGTATCCTCCTTGGAACGAGTTGGACTGTTGAGAAGATAATCATCATAATTCTCATCATCATTTTGCCCAGATTTAGCCTTTTCTTCCGTCTGAGCCTTAGCTTCTTCATCAGTTTTCTCTTTCTCAGTCTTATCCTTTTCTGGTTCCTCAATGTTATAATCAGTAGACTCTTCCTCAAGCGTTTGTTGTTGCACAAGAGTGGTGGCACCAGATCCCTTATCGGGTCGATTAACCGCATCAGGATCTGGTGAAGAGTGGGCAGCACCACTTGATCCTCCGGGGCCACCCATTTGGTCTTTTTCAAATTCTTCAGCCTTTTGAAGGTGTCTAACGAATTTAAACTTCTTCCTGTAGGATTTATCCAGTTGCTATTCATCACTTTCTGAGCTTTCTTCATATGGCACAAGTACAGGAGTCTTTCCTTTTCCTAGGTCAGCTGGAGGACTGGGAGGTTTAGATACCGTTGTGGTTTCATCTTTAGCAGTTTCAGAGTACGTAATCTCTTCTTCTGATTCAGTACCTTCCGAGTCTTCGTCAATTAGCTTTCTCTGCGGTTCATGTTTAGGTAAGGGAATGGGAACAACTTCCTTAGAAGGAACAATCCTTTTACGAGGAGGATTCCTCTTGGGAAACTTCCTATGACTTTCAGTACTTGCAGCACTTCCTGCACTGCCTCTTCTGGTTCTCCTTATAGGTGTTCCAGAAGACTTGTCAACGAGATGACCAACTTTGCCTTCTTTTACAGCAACTAGATACCTTTTGTATGTCTCGAGCTTTTTGATTTCTTTAGACAGAAGGTGATCATGTAATACAGCACCTTGTTTCTTTCTAGACGATTCCTTGATTCTGACTGATAGGGTAGGCTCAGTCAACATATCGTGATTGTCTGGGTCATTGAGCCTTTGTGGAATATCGGGATGAAGTCCAAGTGCTCTCTGGATCAACAATTTTGTGTATCTGACATAGGGAATCTTTGAGCCAAGTTTCTTGTGAAATGACATCATATCTTCCCATAACAGTGCTTCAATTTCGATTTCCTTTTTGTTGATTAATGACCAGAAAATTTGTAGTTCCATGAGCTTGGGATGCTCATAACCACTATCACGACCAGAGACCGATTAGGTGATGATGATGTAGAGGGTTCTCCACGGTTGAGGAATGTTCTTAAGCTCCACATGAGAATGCTTAGAGATAACTCCTGAAGCTTCATCATAGCCAATATCAAGTAAGAATTGTAGAAATGTCTCCTCAGTAGGTGTGGCAAAGAAGTCAGTTGGCTCGATTTCAGGAATGAGAAGAACAGCCCGTAAGTCTGCATGAGTGATGGTGACTTGTTTGTGATTAAGTGTCACTGTCACTGCACTTTGACCTGTGATTCTCTGCATAGAATTCCAGAATTGCTGAATGTAGATTTCCGGTACAGTAGCAGAGTGTGAGAGCATGTTCTGGTAGGGATGATTCCTTAGAATATCCACAACAATGAGGCAAGAAGATTCTGAGCAGGTGAGGGTTTCAAAGTCAACCCTAAGGTTGTTCTTTCCAATCTTTCTAGGATAGCCATTGGGGAAGATGTCAACAATTGTGAGAACTTCTGGTGCATCCACATTCATTTGAGCAGCCATGTCGTGATCTGAAATAACATTAGCCAAAAGAACCAACATATCGAAAGACATAATGTTAGTCAACAGAAGGTTTTACTGTCTAATTATTGAATGTACAGTGTTAAAGATTGTTACGAGTCCAAAGTCACTTGTTTGTTCAATAGTCCAATGTCGTCGTGATAAGTTTTGTGAGTTAGTTAACTTTAAGTTTTAAAGTTGATGTTATCACATATTTAACACAACATATTAAACGATTAAGTTTATTAGTGACATTATTGGTTTCGTGACGATATGATTTGTTTATTAACAAGTTTGTGCACGTAACAATTCATAAACAGAAGTGATATACACGTAGACGAAAGCTTATGCGTAGGATCCTAACTTACGCGTAAGAAATGTTACGCGTAGGAAAAGGGGACCTTATGCGTAGGGCTTACGCGTAGGCGTATAAAGACCTTACGCGTAAGGCTTACTCGTAAGAGTAGACCTTATGCGTAGAGGTCACTGTTTACGCATATCCTTCACAGGATACGCGTAGTCCCATTGTAGAACCTTATGCGTAGTAGTTACGCGTAGGATTTCTCTTACGCATAACTGCCTACGCGTAAGGTGATCCTTATGCGTAGAGTAACAATCGACCTTGCTTCTGAATTTTACAAGTAGCAAGCCTGAAATAAAACCATCATATCATCAATCTTAACATGTATAGTCATGTTGAAACAGATTATGGCATGACACATATTACACAGTTTACGCGTAGAAAGTCATACGCGTAAGTCAAAACCCTAAGGTTCATGAATTACGCATATGATTTCTAACCTTAAGATTTGCACCAAACATTTTCTGGTAGGTCTTAGGTGTTGTGAGAGTCTATAAACCAAGTTTTAACATCCAATTCGTGGTGAATCAAAAATACCCAATTCTCAAGAACATTAAACCCTAATCTCTAATTCTCAAACAATCAGTGTTTCTGGGTAGATCTAAAGCCTAGATATCATCAATACATCATTATAACAACATCACACAACTATCATTATGACCAAAAACCTTCACATTTGAAAACACCCAAGACTACGCATAAACCATAATTTCACAAATAATTCAATTCGTGATTCTGGGTGAGTTTTGATGATTAAAATGGTATCATTTATGTATTAGAAACGTTTTGACACTGTCCATTTAACCAGAAACACACAATCTTGATCATGTGTTCATACGCATACGCGTAGAACACAAAAAACAAGATTATACGATGTTTTGACCGTTGGATTCATGTAAAAGTCAAAACCAATGTTTAAAAACACGTTAAGATTATGAAACAACTTACAAAATGATGCTCCAAAACACAGATTTCTTGAACGATTTGTATGCGTAGGATATTGTTAGGTTTAGAGTAATAAATGTGAAGTGGAAGTTAGGTGGAAGAGTTTTATTGAAAATGACTTTCATCTTTTGACAGTTTTGGTCCCTCCACCTTTTCCTTTTTCATACAGAGCCTTTTAACTTCCATTTGGTTACCAAATGAAGATTTTAAGAAAGAAACTTTGACGACACTCCCCCTCGACTTAATAAATGATGAAAGGTTATAAATTTTAGTCCGAGGAGTGTCAGTTTAACCAGAAAATTATACCACCATTGATAAAAGGTACAACCGGGATAAGATAACATGCAAGTACACAGACGTTTTGAAACAGTTAAGTGATAATATTCTCCCCCTCAACACTTGATCGGAAAAATACTGAATTTTGAAAGATTAAAGTGTTGATGGAAGAAATGTACTTGCCATGTTTTAAAGAAAATTAGATTAGAAGAATATTTTTGTTGTTTTTATCAGGTTTTATATTTTTGTATTTTGTTTTTGAAAAATTATTTACAAAAGAGATTTTTGGTTTTTGACAGGTTTTTAAGACTGTTTCAAGAGGTCATCCAATTCCTCTTGAGTCAAACACCTCATACCAATCTGGTGGACTAACTCATTAAACCTAGCGGGAGGCAAGGCTTTGGTGAGTAGATCTGCCAATTGGTATTCTGTACCCACGAAGTATAATTCAACTGTACCCTATTTCACGTGGTCCTTGATGAAATTATTAGCAATGAGGAAAGATGATAGCTTATCGTACCATGCCCGAGGGGCTTGTTTGAGACCATAAAGAGCTTTGTTCAGTTTGTAGACATGGTTCGGGAACTCTGGATCAACGAATCCTTCGGGTTGGCTGACATAAACCGTTTCTTTCAGTTGTCCGTTGAGAAACTCAGTTTTGACATCCATCTGAAAGACCGTCATATTCATATGAGCCGCGAACGAGAGAAATATCCGAACAGCCTCAAGACGAGCAACCGGAGCAAAAGATTCTTCAAAGTCTATTCCCTCTTCCTGACGATAACCCTTAGCAACTAGACGTGACTTGTTTCGGATTACGTTCCCTTCAGCATCCAATTTGTTTTTCCAAATCCATTTGAGACCAATGACGTAGACCCCTGTTGGTCTTTCAACCAGTTCCCATACTTCAAGACGTTTGAATTGGTTGAGTTATTCTTGCATGGATTCAATCCAGTTGTCTTTTGTCATTGCGTCTTTAATGTTTTTAGGCTCAGATTGGCAGACAGTGAGTGCATAAATGCAATGTTCACCATCATGTGTGAAGACGTTGTCTCGTAATGATTGGTTGATTCGGGTTGCCAATAATGTTTGCGATAGGATGGTCTTTTGTCCATCGATGTGTAGAGGGTTGATGTTGGTATACATTGTGCAGATTCTGAGGATTCAAATGGTTTGTGGACGATTCTGCGACATCTGGTGCAGCAGTCTCATTAGCAAACGGGTTAAAGAACGCATTTGGATCAAAATCTGCAGGTGGAGGTACTTCATTCAGAATATCATCAGCCGGTTCATCATTGTTGGAAGCGGTTTGTTCAACTGTTGTGTTGGAGTCAACTGGTGTAGGTGCATCTTCAACAGTAGTTGTGGTAGCAGGTGTATCAGGTATTAGAGTAGTATCAGGTTGAGCAACGGAAACAGGGGATACACCTGGAGCACGTTCATCAATATCGTCACTGAACAGAGGAGCAAATAACCTTTCCATTTGTTGACGAGTGAGCAGGGGGTTTTGTTCAGCTGATGATGGGGGTTGAGGGAAGTTTAAACGGTTGTGACCGGGTTCTAAGCTGTTATACTCAGAAGCCATATGCGTGAGTTCATCAAAATGAGCATGAATCGTTTCCATCACCTGTTTTGTACGACGATTCCAGATCCGGTAACCTTTAGAATTCTCACAATATCCAATAAAGACGCCAATTTCGGCTTTGGCTTTGAGCTTTCCAAAATCATCACGATCATTATTCGGATAGCAAAGAGATCCTAATACATGAAAGTGTTTGAGATTCGGTTTATGGTTGTGGACAAGCTCGAAAGGTGTTTTGTTGTGGCGTTTTGTGATCATAGATCGGTTTTGAGTATAGCATGCAGTAGATACAGCTTCTGCCCACAAGTAATCTGGAAGTTTAGCATTGATTAACATTGTTCTTGCAACTTCCACTAACGTTCGGTTTCGTCTTTCAACAACTCCGTTTTGTTCTGGTGTACGTGCAATAGATGTTTGATGCTGAATTCCCACTTTCTCATAAAATTCACGAAGGGTTTGGTTAACAAATTCTGTTCCTTTGTCTGTTCTTATTTGGCGGACGGTGTTCCGGAGCTGAACTTGAATTTTCGTGAGAAAGATGATGATCATATGTGGAGCTTGGTCTTTGCTTCGAAGAAAGTAGACCCAAGTCCATCGTGAGTAGTCATCAATAATTACTAAGATGTAGCATTTGCCATTGATCATTTGCATGCGCATTGGGCCACACAAATCCATGTGAAGAAGATGAAGCACATGCTGAGAGCTATGTTCCACCTTTAAAGGAAAATGAGCACGAGTGCTTTTTCCTTGTTCACAAGCTGAGCAAAGGTGATCTTTTAAATACCGGAATCATGGGAGACCTTCAACTAGTTTGTGTCGAGCAAGGTTGGTGATGGTTTGAAAGTTTAGATGTGAGAGACGACGGTGCCATAGCCAGGATTTTGTTGATGTTGCCTTTGAAAGTAAGCAGATGGGAGATGAAGCAACCATGTCTTACATAGAGATAGTGTAGAGACTAGAATTACGCAAGCCAGACATAAGGTCATTTCCTTGTAGATCACGAATGAAACAAGTTTTCTCCCGGAAAGCAACCTCCAAATCTCCATCACAAAACTGACCTACTGAAAACAGATTGTGACCAAGGCCTTTGACATAGTAAACCCTGCTGATTTCGATGTTCCCATTGACATAGTCTCCGTAGCCCATGATAGCTGCGAAGTGATCATTCCCGAACCTGACAGTGCCAATGAACTTCGCAATAAAGTTTGATAACAGTTTAAGGTTTCCTGTCATGTGTCGGGAACATCCTCTATCAACAATTCAGAGAATGATCTGTATCACCTGCATTACACACAGACGAAACAGATGGAATAGAAGTAGATGTGGAACCATTTAAATAACTTTAGGCATCCATTTAAATCCTAATGTGTTATATATCCATTTTTGCCATCTATAACTACTGTTTGCTTTAGTCTTTGTGAATGCACTAGGTGGTACGACATTCTTAGGAGGTGAAACTGGAGCTACAGGGACAACAACGCATGACGTAGAATCTAAAGAAGGCGATCTACCAAGCACAGACTTAGAATGATTAGTGGGCCTAGAGGTATTCCGATTCTTAGGATTCCGTAAACGAGAGATTATAGCTTTAGCAACACATTTGTCACATAGAATCTGATACCACTGTTAGGTCACTAGTTTTACAACACATGCTTAATAGAAAGAGATAGAGAAGAGAAGAGAGGCGGATGAACAATATTAAACACACACACACACGATATACTTAGCCGGTTAAGCGTAGGTGAGAGTGAAAGAGAAATATTGAACAACCAACCTTCAAATGAAGGTTTACAAGAGTATTTATAGGAGGGAAGCTAGGGCAACACTCCTAGTTCCCATCCTTTCTCCTATGGGCTTGGGCCTAAGCTCATGGGCCTTCTACATAAGCTTAAGGCTAATAACAAACATAAAGGCCATAATAAGCTACCTATTACATAAGAATAACTAACACTTGAATTATAATTTAGGAGTGATTCCAACAAATGTTCATCTTGAGTGCGAACCTCGTTAAAATCTCCCATAATGACCACTTCGCCATTCCAGTTTTTGATTGTGTAGTGCAAATAATCCCAAAGAACCTTCTTATCAGAGAGCACTTGAGGAGCATATACCGAGATAATAAGCAAATTCTTGGAATTTGGGATCCATTTACCTCTAATAGCAACAAAAGAATCAGAGATCGTTGAATTATGTTTTTCAAACATACAAGGATCCCATATACAAAGGATACCACCAGAATTACCAACCGAACACCCACAAGTGTAATCAAAAAACATATTACCCCAACACGATTTGATATTACAGACATCAAAGTACTCCATTTTTGTTTCTTGAAGAGACAAAAAATTAACCTTATTCTTAGAACATAACTCCTTAACCAAATATTTTTTGGTATTTTGGGCAAGACCTTGGACATTTAGAGACAAAAAATTCATTGTTTCATTTCATGCACTCCCTGAGACTCTATGATCTCTTCAATGTTTTTTATACAACCCTCCATCTTATACCCCATTGTTTGTCCCAACTTCTCCAAATCTTCCATGAATTATAAGAAAGAACCTTGTGATCGAATTGTCATTACTTTTTGAAAATTCGCAGAACAAGCAGATACTTCTCCATTTTCTTTCGGTATTTGAGTTGATTTTAGTTTCAGAATTCTCCTCAATACCTTTGTCTACCCCTTCATATTCTGCATGATCATGGTTCGAATTTATTTCTGATGTGTCGTTGGGCGTAAAACCCGGGGGATATTTCAAAGTATCATCTGTATGGTGTCTAATACCTTCAATATCATTCACATGTTTTTTGTTAATAAATCGTAAATGTGAAAAGGGTCTTCTGATTTAGACTCACCAACCCCTTTATTTGGAGAGTGCACTTCATTAGAATCGTCTTTGCCATTATAAAAAACAGTCTCTGGGATTTCGTCAACGTCGCTAACATTTTGAATTAATGCATTATCAGACTCAGTTTGGGTCTCTTCTTCCTTCGTGAAATTAGGGTTCCAACCATTAACTTCTTTAGCACGTATCTAGTACGCTTTACCTTAAACAATGATTTTAAATGATTCTGTAAAACCCTAAAATCCGTTTTCCGAAATTCCTATATAATTTAAATTTTTCTAAGCACTGTGAATAACATTAAGTATTTAAGATATTACGATATGTGATAATTGAATTAACATGACATATAACTTTAGTTCTTAAGCTATTAAATTAATGACACAACTATATGTATATATCCTAAACCTTGCTTTGATAAACCGGTATACTCTGTTTTCCCTAAACTACTCGTCCTCATGTCCATTTAGCCGAACCTATCATATGTAACATTAAAAATTGAAAACAATTTCAAAGTCTAAGACTATATATATATATATATATATAAATATATATATATAGAATCTAGATCAAATAAGATCATACTTAAAGTTGTTAAAATGAGATCGAACTAAAATTTGACAAGAGATACTCTCCTTACAATAAAAATAATTTTTTTATTTACTACAACTAAAATTGTTAATGTTTCGATAGATTTCTTTTTAAAATTTACGAAACCTAGGTGATACACTTTGATTAGAAGTTTAATGTGTATCAGGTTTTTGTATGTGTATCAGGTTTTAGAATATTTATTAGTGTAATGTGTATCAGGTGTATCACTAATCCAAACTCATGTATCATTTGATTATTAGTCGCTAAAATGTTAATTTGTATTAAAATATAATTTTTTTGTGTATGGTTGCTAAAATTGTTATTTATAAATGTTTTAGTGGTTTTTTAGATTTGATCTTATTTTTACAACTTTAAGATTGATCTCACATTAACCCTCCCCTATATATATATATATATATCAAATTACCACATGTCATTATGCTAGACCAATTTATTTTTTTATATTTGTGTACACACTATTAAGATTAAAGATGAAAACTACTATATTTTTGGAAAGGATTTAAAGAATAGGTAACCCTCATTTTTCGGCAATTACAACCTCATTCCATCTTATATATCAAAACCGATTATCACATTTACTCCCTCATTGAACCCTATTATCAAAACCTAAGTGACGGAAATTTATACCTCCTGATCGTGAAACAAAATCTGTGGGAAGAGCTAGTGATCATTGAGTTATCTAAGACTTGTAAGCGGGTGGTGTTCGAACCAGGTGATCGTGTGTTTTGGTTTGAGGAAGGTTGTGGTATTCATCCGAAAGGGGCTTGGTTGTAGTCTGTTGTTCTTGCTCGTCCCTAGCATCCATCCTAGAGGTATTCTATTCACTATGTGTCTTAAAGCGCGAACCATATATGCATATATATGTATAACCTATAATCTAAACATAAGCATGTGAATAAAATACGTAATCACCACATAGAATACCAAGTTCATTAACCATATGTATGTAGACGCTTGCTTTTATGTATTACATTCAAACGTATTCAAGTGTATATATTTTCTGGTCTTTAAGACCCTAAAATGACCAACTGTTATCCTTTTAAAACTGGATCAAACCAAGGGAATAAAAGAATGGTCATCGGATTTAAAACCTATATATATGAATATGCTGTGTGCATTTTGCGTATGATTTTCATGCATGGTCATGTATAGTCGAGTCGAATGTGAGTTATGTAATTTTGTGTCTCGCTAGCAAACCTTTAAAAGTGTGGTGTTATGTGAATGTCGTATGGGTGTGTGAGTGAAGGCAGCATGGTTTGGGTCGAATGGAGTTTTTGTATTTAAATTCATGGTTAGATCTGTTTCACATTCAAGATATGTGGGTTTAGTAATTTTGCATGCGCTAGTCATGCATGCAATTGTAGATGGAAGGGGCTCGAGATTAGGTTCTCAACTCAGTTCCAAAGGAACAAATTCTTATTCTCGACTATCTGAAGAACCTGATATTGCCAATTCCCTTGTGTTTTCCTCCTTCTCGTCGCATAACAAAAGAACGAAGATTAACGTTAATGATCTTAATATCTTGGAATCTGAGGTATACTAATTAGATATTTATATTAATTACTAATATGATGAAATGGGTGGGTCAAGTAATAGGCGTATGATATAAACACAGTAGAAGTCATGAATTAAATATAGTATATGTAGGTAATGTGTTTTTGTGGGGGTAACTTTGACGGCGATCGCGGAGTTTATGTGTGAGTCGTTTGGAGGTTTGAAAGTGTGTCGGGGGAGATGAGTCGGGGGTTAGTCTTAATGCATGGTTGCTAAGTCGTATTTGTCAGTCGTTCGAATCGCGAAAGTTCATGAACATGAAGGAGATGAATATGGAAGCAAATTGTGATAGCGTCATGGTGAAACTAATATTTGAGTTATAAAATATATTTAAGTTTATTTTCATTTTTAATCTTAAGCTTTAGCCACTGTCGCATGCAAAACCTGGATTTTATAAATTGGCATATTACACCCTATACTATAATATTGATATTAGTAAACTTTGAAGTCATTTATTTGTCACATTCAACCATAAACTATGATAACTTGTCACAATAAACCTTAAACTATGGTAGGTTACATGTTTAACCCTAAACTTTAATAATTGACGAATTGACCCTAGACGTTACTAATTACTAATATGATTTTAAAGACCTTAAACTATTATAATTGTTATGCTAAACCCTTAAGGTTATTTAATTTTAATTTTTAACCCTGAAGTACTAAAGTTACTTAAATATGAAAACCTACTAAATATGGAAAGTTACTTAATTCAGAAAGTTTCTAAAAATAGAAAGAGAGACCATAATTATGAAAGATGAATAACGATGAACCCTAAAACTATGAAATAGCTTTTTAAATATTAAGCGATCATTATTCATGTAGATCCGTGGAGGAAGGAGTAGCCTTTTTTTCCTTGTTTATTTTCGGGTGATTTGCTTTATGGCTTGAGGTACAGATATTCAGACCTTTCTATTAAGGTTTCTCATGATCTCTTACATATCTTTTGATCTTTAGCTATTTTGATTATTAATATTCTCTATGAACATTTGCTATGAACCTTTGATTTTGCTATTCTGATGACTAAGACAATTTCTGTCACACCCCCAATTTACCTGTTTTGCAGCGGAATGGAATTCCTGGGGATAGACTGTCATAGCACCACAATCACAGTTACATTGAACGACCTAAAGTGTCGTTTTAAAAACACATCATTTGATATTTAATAAAAGTATTCAGAGTTACAACATAGGTCCCAAAAGTTATCAAGTTTGCGGAAATACAAATATATTACAAGTCCAAACGATGGTTTTGAAATAAAGTGCCATAATGTACAATGATATAAGTCGACGCCGCGACTCAAAAGGTAGGTCCCTAAACCATGCCATGATGATAATACCTTAGTTACCTGAAAATACACATTATATAAACATAAAGGCGTTTGAACTATTGAAAACCCTGGATACAACATTGAGACTTATGAAAATAATTTATAGTTTACTACACAAAAATTTTGCTGTGAAATCCAGCAAGTTACATTGACACTAACACCACGATACTGTCAGATAGGGGTCCTTAAGGTAAGGCGACGTTTTGTCCATTTAACCCCCACACTGTCTTTAACAGAATCAGTAGTCTTATCGTTTTAGTTTCCAAGTATCGTTTACAAGTATCTCTTATAATTATTAGTTTTATCGATTTCTAGTTTTCTATACATTCTCTAGTACTCTTTGGAATTATCTTTCCAGACTTATAGACATGGAGTTCGGTATTTCGTTTAGTGGGCTTTTATTTGTTCCTTTTTTTCCGATGAGGAAGGAGGTGCCTAGATGTACTTATTACTAGCGAATTATAAATTTTTCGATAAAGTATCAAAATCCCAAGTAGCAATAAGTAGAAAGTATTAATACCAGAGAGAAAGATAAAAATCTTTGAAAGACTTAATTCATTGAAAGGTATAAATCATCCAAAAGTATAAATTCATTGAAATCATGAAGTCCCAATTTTTAATTTTAATTTATTGGAATTCCCAAATCGTATTGTTAATATTATCAAATTCCAGAAATTTTAGTATAAT